>JAFIRS010004410.1:0-88005 GCA_018342105.1 Gonioctena quinquepunctata
ATTCGTATCCTATAAGGCAGTGTTGTTTGAGGTTTAAAAGCACCCTTGATAAAAATTTTGGACCGTGCCTGGGGGATTCCCGGTTGCGAAATCCGGGGCCCCCCTGGGTACCCTTAATTGAATACGGATGCGTGTTGTCTCGCCGACTTGATTTTAGCTTCCATCTTCTGTATGCGTCTCTCATGCTTTCCAGTCAGAGAAGCATTATTCTGCGTATCCGCACGGGAAAGCACAAAAGCAGCGTCATACACGGCGGTGTTGATTTGCCAGATGTCAGCTTTTTCTGGAAGCGCTTCACGAATCTCCGCATCCACTCGAGCCAGGTCTTGAGGCTTCAGGGGCTTCAAAGTGCGGAAAATATCACTCCCAAAAAATTGGCATCAATAAATTTGGAGCAATGGGGAAAGACATTGCTACGTTCTCAAATTACCACACTGTAATTTATATACAGCGCATTGTTTTCGCCGCTCGTCGGCAAATTTATCAGTAGATGCGGGTGATATAACGGCACTGAAACACCATGGCGGTTGGCGATGAACTACTGGCTAGGGGTACGTTGATGATTCCGAAAAGAATAAGACCAGATCACAGAAATAAAATATACAGTTCTATAACATCTCACCCAGTTGGTACATCAACAACATATATGGAACAAACCCAAAATAAAACAATGAACTTGCATAATTCAGCCCCACATATTCAGTTTACTGATTGTTTCAAACTCTACGGTAATTTTATCAATAAAAGAATGAGTAATTACAATTACATTTTTATAGCATTGTTATAGGTAACCATTAAGATTTGTGAATAAAGTTCTTTCTCTGTACTGTATCTTGGTATTTATTGTTATAGTCGTAGATAAAGTATAGTATTCAACGCGTAATGGTCATAACCCTTGATGAATTACAACCTCCCTGCGGCTCGTGCTGCAAACTTCATCTGCGTGAGTTATGATCTACATTACCCTCGTTAAATAATATTCTATAGTTTTCTTTTTGATCACGAAAAAATGAACTGCTGTTCTTACTTTAGTCAAAATAAAAATTCAATTGACAATAATTCGCATAGAACTGGAAATTGGTACAAGTCTTAGGTACATATTACAAGTGAAAAAATTATTCAAGTTCAAAGGTCAAAAGCATCGGTGTTTTTGCATTTTCTCGTAAACGGTAAATATTATCGTAATAATAGATCAGTCAAAGTTGTAGATTGAACAGATTGGCAAACCTGCTAGAAGTTTTCTATATAAGTCCGAAAAAAAGCAGGTATACGACCGTCGCCATTCTAACAATGCTCAAGGTTATACGGGCGAATACAATCAAAAATGAGTTTCTTTTGGGTTGTATATTTTTCTCGAATTGTATGATTCATATGTATAAGTTACACAAACCAATATTTTCACCCCATATTAAATGTCCGATGATGTATACAGGGTGTTTCTTAATAGTGTAGAAAATCAAGGGCATGTTGCTGACGTCAAAATAAAGAAAAGTTTTCATAAACATTATGTCCGCAAGTTATTCTTTTCCTGGATGCAAAGTGTCAAATTTGAATTCTTATTTTTATTTTTGTGAATACATTTTAAAATATTCGAGTAAAGTATGGTATCTGGAATATTTCCAATGACAAAAATCAAATTTGATGTTAGTTTGTGTCTTTCGTGAGGGTGGCGCCACCTGAATATATTTTCAGTAATTTGAAATGTCATACATTTCTGTACGTACCTGTATCGCGTTTTCTAGTGGAAAAATCGATTTTCTAACATTTTGGGCAGAAAAATATTTCTGTTAGAGGTAGCTGCGAGCATTGTTTTCGAGTTATTGTGAGGTTGAAATAATCGTCAAGTGATTTTGAATGACCCGATTTTTCAATTCAAAATTAATTTAGTTGAAAAATTTTTTTTGTTCAATTTCAATTTAAAATAGGAATCGAGGTCATTACAATTTTACTAATAATAATAACAATAATAAAGTAATAAGTTGAGGGTAATGATTACAAAGTACTTGTTCAAAATGACCACCTTGCACCATTATGCATGCGTCGTCTCATGGACCCACGTACACGTTCCATTATACCCGGTGTATTTCGGATAGCATCACTCCAGCAATGATTCGTTGACCAAGTTGTTCTTTGGTTTCTATTGGCACTATATAAACCAGGGCCTTAAGTGACCCACAAAAAATCCACTGGATTTAAATCCGGGGACCTCGGAGGCCAGAATTGATTTGGAACTTCAGCGCCTCGACCAATCCATCTGTTTCTGAATCGCAGATGAAATTCCACGAACTATTAAAAGTGAAATGCGCTGGCGCTCCATCGTTCATGAACCGTATTATTAATAATAATAATAATAATAAATATACTTTAATGTCAGGGAGAGTGAATCTTGTGGACAAAGCTTGAATATAAAAATATTACTAATGATAACAAGATTTTTTTTAAAAAATCTAAGAGTTGTCTGTATTGTTAAAAATATAAAAATATATATACGTACACACGCCCATATATATACACAAAACATACATATATAGACATGTATATACATATAAACACGTAGATGTATACACACATAAAAAAATTTACACATAGACACAAACACATCTACTTAGTGACGTCAACTTAAAACACATGGATTCAAATATCACCCTGTCAATCAAATTTATCATTGTAAAACTCCTTGTAATAGGGTCTATCTGCAAACTTTTCAATACTCTTTCTAAAGTTTGTAATGTTCATATTCATATTCGCCTCCCTTATGTGGAGGGAGGTGATTGTACATCTTAACCCGTTGTAGTAAATCAGAAACTCTGATCATGTCTGATGGGGAATTGGCAATTTCAACATGTGAGAGCGGGTGTTGTAATGACTACCTGAAGCCTCGAACATAGACACATTCTTGTATATGGAGACAAACTGATTCTAGAATGAATAACGCAAATACTGTTAGTATTTTTCTTCAACAAATATGATTCTACAAGAATCACGGGGTTTTAGTTTACGCAAAGTACCTTAAACACGTTTCTGCAGTACCAAGACTGATTGAAGTGCCGATGGGTTGCTAACACCCCAAAAGGTATTCCATTACGTAAATGGGACTCTATTAGGGCGTAATATACAGTTTGGCGATTTTTAGATCCGAATTCGACTCAGTGAAAGTGGAAAGTCTTCAAGTAATACAGAAAAAATTTTCGAAGAAATCATGCTAAGAATTTCCATTAAGAGTCCCTGGAAAAAGTGGAGACCTATCAAATAATCCCCAGCAATACCAATCCACACATTCAATGAAAACTGGTGTTGACCTATTGCATGGGGTTTCTCACACCACACAAGATTATTATGGAAGTTCATTATGGCGTTCTATGAAAAAATTGCCTCGTCAGTGAATAATATCCTGCAGTCAATTGAGGTTTGTACAATTTTCTGCGGTATCCATTAGCAAAATGTTACACGGGAAGGAAATCTCATGGCAACAATGCTTGGACACGCTGTATGTGATGAGGATACAAACTTATCTGTGATGTCGTTCAGATTTGCGAAATTTTCAACCGACGTAACCAAAAGGAGGAGGTTCTCCCGTCCAACGTATAATTTTAATTTTATTTTATGTATGACCACGCATAACTTTTCACTGAGTCGTCGATTCCGATAATTATTTTTCAGATGGTGTACTTCAAGTTGGTACCATTCGATTCAAGTGATGTAATCCACCCTAAGGGTAGCAAAATGAAATAATATTGATACTCACGCTCCGAATTCCGGTATGTTAAACGATTCTCAGGCATAACTTTGTACTGGGTTCTTCGATTTGGATGATTCTGTTTTCATTAGATGGGGTATACCTCATTGTTGATCATATTTGGTTTCGAATGGAATTATCCACCCTTACGTTAGCAAAATAGGGGATAATTGATTTTTCACTTGTGAACATTGGCACACATATGTAGTTGACAATGACAGTTGTGTGTCATTATTTTTGTTCTCCCCCATCCGTCACAATCATTGAATTCTATGAGAGGATGGAATGATATACAAAGTAATGAAATAAATAACAGAACAAAAATAAAAATTATATTACAACAAATAGTAAAAGTAGATAATCATATTATTCAACTGGTAATAGTTGAAGTAAAGATTGGGTAAGTCAGTATTTGGAAATAATAAAAAAACAAGTGGGGTAGTAATTAGTAGATTTCAGCCAAAAAAATGAAATAAAAAAAACTTTTACAAAAAATTAAACCGACGAAATACAGAACTGAAAATTAAAAACCTTCTTTTACAAAAATTGAACCGACGAAAAAATCAACTGAAAACAAAAATAAAATGAACCTTCCTAGTCTAAATGATATTTGGGAGCTCCTAATCTAATGTGAGTAACTGTTTTTTGAGTCGGCGCCAAACAAACAATTATCGAAGATCATTATATTAATTTGAAGAAGTAATAAAACGCAGCCGTGCATCTCGCTGCCATAATTTCACGCTTACCTAATTCAATTTGCTAGTTTTTTTTGGCGCCGACTCAAAATCAGTTCCCTCATAGTTGAACTTGATTATTGTTTAGACTAAGAAATTATCTTATTTTTGCTTTTCAGATTTTCATTCATTGTTAAGATTTTCAAATTTTGTTGCTGAAATCTACTAATACTACCACTTAATTCTTTATTACTGCCAAAATACCTACTTACCTAACCTACTTCAACTATTAACTATTGAATAATATGATTTTCTATTTTAACTATTTATTGTAATATAATATAAATAAATTTTGAATTTCCAGTTAGTTGATTCCATCACTTTGTATATAATTCATCCTTCCATAGAAATTTATCATTGACGGATGTAGGAGATCTGTCAATGTCAACTACATATGTGTGCCAAAGTTCAAAGAAAAATCAATCATCCCTATTTTTCTACCCATAGGGGTGGATCATTCCATTCTAATTCGAGCTTTGATCAACTATGAGGTATACACTTTCTAATGAAAAACATCCACATCGGAAAACCACTAAAAGTTATGCCTGATAGAATCGGTTAACGGACAAAATTCAGAAGTGAGCGATCAATATCCATTTGCCACCCTTACAGATCGATTTTGTTGTTCAAATTGAAATGGAACCAACTTCAATCATCGGAATCGAACAGCTCTGTGAGAGAAGTTGTGCGTGATCATACATAAAAAAAATATACGTGTCGAATGAGAACCTCCTCCTTCCTGGTTTCGTCGGTTGAAAAATAAAATAAACTTTCTTAGTCTCAATAACTAAGCTCCTGAACTAATGTAAGTAACTAATTTTGAGTCGACGCTTAACGAACAATCAAATTACTCAAAAAAAATACCAGAATGCCACCGCGCAACTCGATGCCATCATTTTACGCCTACCTAATTAATTTGCTTGTTTGTTTGGCGCCGACTCAAAATTTGTTACTACATTAGTTTAGGAGCTTAGTTATGAGACTAAGAACGTTAATTTCATTTTATTTTTAGTTCTGTATTTCGTTGGTTCAAGTTTTTTTTTGTCGTGCTCGTCTGTGGATCTTCTTCGATTGCCTGAAGTACAGCTTCTTCAACTTCTGGTGTCCTAGTAATCAACGGTCTGCCTGCCACTGGAGCTTTTATGAAGGATCCAGACTCCATAAAGCCGCTGAAAAAGGTTTCTGAATGTCTGGTGATTCAGCGCTCGATGATTAGGAAATCTTTCATTATAAATACGTCTAGCCTCGTAGCAATGAGCATTTTTCTCGGTACGAAAAATTCCCCACTAGCAGCGCTAGTAGTCCGGTAGGGACGAACAATACCTAAGGCACATTAAAATACACGAAATAATAAACTTCAAAAAAATGTTTTGACAAAGACGACGTTCTAGGGACAAAACTAAAATTCGCAAATGTGAAGGATGGCTTGCTTGCCGAAATATGAAAATTTTCGCAAAAAACATCAATTGATTGACAGGTCAGTACGCAAGAGCGATAGCACTGAAGACAAAAAAAATAAAATTTATTCAATATATGTCTGTTGCTGTAGAGTGGTTCCAAGTTCATATGGGCTCTGAATGTTCTACATGTTTACCGAATCTCATGTTAGTGTCAAGTGGAATCCCTGAATTTCTTGATGAGTTACTGATTCTGAGTTTTTTGTTATCTAAAAAGATGTTCAAGTTTTGTTCAAGAATATCTCTAGCAGATTTTATTGAGGAGCATAATAACATTGTTTCAGATGCGTTGAGTTTGAGGGCGTGCTCATTAGAGATTTTCAAGAATCGGTGTCAGAGTTCATATCCAATGTCGAAATGTGTATATAATTGTGTATCACCAGCATATGCTTGTAAAACAGAGTTGAGTATATCTGAAGTATATAAAATCAAGACAAATGGTTCCAAAATTGAGCCCTGTGGTACCCCAGACAAAATTTTCATGTTGGAAGAGTATTTTCCATTTAATAGAATTCTCTGAGACCATCTGCGAAGTTAGGAATCTATTAGTGTGTATGCAGATTCTTTCAAGCCATGATATTTAAGGGTAGCAACAAGACGGGAATGAACCATAGTATCGAAGGCTTTCGAAAAATCCAACAATAGTAGCACACTTATCAGACCTGCATCATTAGCCTCAATTATATCATTCGTTTCGGCTGTCAAAGCAGTTGCTGTGCTGAAGCCTCTCCTGGAACCACATTGGTTATCAGATAAGAACTCATTATTTTTCATAAATTCAAAGATTTCATCATACGACACCAATTAAAAAAAATTATATATACAAGGTAGTATACTTGAATCACCATATTTTTTGCAATCGCGTTTCTCAGGGAGAGGCTGACCGATGGCAACCTTCCACAAATGAGGGAAATAATTTTGGTCAATGCAACTATCAACAATGGACCTTTTCATGCACTATGTGAAAACACTGTAATTAGAAAATATATGTGATAATATCACTTGGGATTTTTTATTTTATTTTTCTGATGGGTAGTTTTTCCATAATCCGGAAAAAAGTGGTTTCGTGACGTCACGTTCACTAAAAGTTGATTTGGCATCGTTGTATGAGTTGCGAATCATGGAATTGTGACGTAATGACATTTGTTATTTGATACTTTGATAGGTTCGTTCGTATGCTTCACGGAATAGAATATTATCAATCGTTTTTCTCTCTTCAGCTCTTTTTCTTGCATATATATCTGATACGACTGATACGAGATATGCAGAGAACTGCTGCAAATGAACAAGCTCGACATGAATGTTTGGTATTGAAAAATTTCGGAAATTATTTTTTAATTTTAATAACTATGAAAATGTCTAAAAAGTGCTATGTGCACGGTTGTCTGAACACCAGTGAAAGTGAATCAAACTTTTGTAAAAAGCGGAAATATATGCTTTTGTGCAGAACATTTCCAGGTGAGTACATCAAGGAACGATCTTTAATTTCACTCAATGCAAGTTTGCAAAATCATCGATCAGTACTGTATTTTATATCCAGTCCTATAAACATATTGTTCTTTGGTTCCAGCTGAAAGAAGATACTACGAATTAGGAATATGCTAGAACAAGGGGATCCAAATTTATGTTGAAGCAAGATGTCTGTCCACATATCAACCTGAAATGACATTGATCTGACAATGTTTCATCATAAGTATATGACCTACCAACGATGAAGAAACCCAAACCAAATGAAAACATCACTCCTTCAGCTAGTAAAACTGTGTTGAGTGACATTACATCCATGGGAAATATTTACTCAAGAGTTTCGAATAGTTCTTCTCCTAGCAGTAGCCAAGCTAGTACATTATCCGATTCACCAAAATAACACCACCAAAAAAAATTCTGAGTATATTCCTAGTCAGTCTTCATCCGATCCTGATTGTGAAAATATCGAAGGACAGCAGCGCCAGCGCCTATCTATTGCACTTATAGAAAAGAAGAGTAATATTATTTGGGGCTCCCTGAAAATGTTTACCACATTGTGAAATACATTACCAAAATTGAGTAAATTAAATATATGGATGTTCTGATAAGTTTAAAAAAGATACGGGTTGGGGATGTATACTCTCGCTTGGCTGATGACTGATATGAGTAAATCAAGTGTTCACAAGATTTTCACAAAATTGTTTATTTATAAGAGCTCATATATTGGCCTGACATATCTGAAATTGAAAGAAATTTGCCGATCCCTTTCAGGGCTCGCTATAAGAAAGTTAATTCAATTATTGTCTGGAAATTGAAAAACCCTCTGATCCTGTTCGTCTGTCCATGACTTGGTCAGAATAGAAAAAATGCAATACTGTAAAATTTTTAATATCTGCTATTCCAAATGGTACAATACAATTTATTTCAGGAGCATACGGTGGACGAATTCTTTAACAACTTTGTCGATAAGAATAATTTCTTCTATTTTGATTGATTGAAATTCAAAAATACTTTGAATAACTAGAATGTGCAGTATTATGTCAAAGTTTTCTTAGGTTTGTTGTCACGTTCTCTTCATGAATGCCAATATCTTCAGAATTTTTTTTTCTTTAGCTTTGTAACCATAGGGAAAATTTTTACCATAGAAAATGTAAGCCTGTATTTGTAAAAAATAGATTAGTATCCCTCAACAAAGAATTGGTGTGAAATAAGTAAATAATTTTTCAAAGAATTTACGAAATTTGTATGAACATACTTCAAGTCTATTCGTTCTAAATTATCAATTATATTTTCAGTAGTTCAAACTTAATAAATATTTGACTCATCACATGAAGGAAACACTAACAGGTACCCAATATGAATTTATTTATATTATAATACAAACAGACAAAGCCTACATATTGTAACGAACCTAGGCCGGACCTGTCGCCTCCCGCGTCGCCATCGACAGCGATGAGATCATCCCCGGAGATATTCGAGAACCATCCAGTCCCTCTTCCGCGTAATGCAACGGTCAATATTGGAAACAATTGGAACATGCCGTCGCCAACTGGAAGAATTCGAAACATCGAGAATGCTGTATCGGAGATAAATAGACCGCCCTCAAGAGGGAGTAAACAGTCTGAACGAGCCCATACCATCGAGCTATACAGTGGCGTAGTAATATAAATTAAGTTGTAGATTCAGTGTGAAATAAATTATTTAAACCAAGTTAAGTTTATTTACGTAACAATTGGTGTCGGAAGTGAGATTTTGAAAATAAACAAGTGATCGTGGAGTGGATAGTCAGAAAAATAAATTGATAGACAGTGGCCCGGTTTTCGCGAAGTGGACAATTGGCGGGAATATAAACTGACTTTGCGGACAGAAAATAGACAGTGGCCCGGTTTTCGCGAAGTGGACAATTGTTGGGAAAAAAGAGTGGATTGAATATAAACTGATACACTGTTCGCGTGAAACAGAAAATAGACAGTGGCCCGGTTTTCGCGAAGTGGACAATTGTGCGTGGGAATATAAACTGATACACTGTTCGCGTGAAACAGAAAATAGACAGTGGCCCGGTTTTCGCGAAGTGGACAATTGTGCGTGGGAATATAAACTGATACACTGTTCGCGTGAAACAGAAAATAGACAGTGGCCCGGTTTTCGCGAAGTGGACAATTGTGCGTGGGAATATAAACTGATACACTCTTCGCGTGAAACAGACAATAGACTGGTGGCCCGTGGAAAAGAATTCGCGAAGAGAATTTTCAACAAACTGATAAACTTTTTCGTGTGTAACAGACTGATACCTCGTCAAAAGACAAAATGTGTTCAAGAAAAGTGCGCCTTGTGGACTTGAAGGTAGCGGAATTGAAACAGGAATTGGAGGAAAGGGAACTGGAAACAACGGGTAAAAGCAAGTACTCCAGGAAAGGCTTGCAGAAGGACTTATACAAGAAGGTGAGGACCCCGAAACATTTTTATTCGAAGTTCCGAGGTGATTTGAGTTTGGTAATGAATAAACTCGAAGAAACTACTAAATCCGTGAAAGAAGAACTGCAACAAAATTCGAGGACTTTGGAAGAAAATGCTAGAAATCTGGAAGAGAAGCTTGAAGAAAATTCTAGAAATCTGGAAGAGAAGCTTCAAGAAAATTCTATAAATCTGGAAGAGAAGCTTTCTAGAAATCTGGAAGAAAGCTTCGAGAAAATTCAAAAGCCTGGAAGAGAATGCTAGAAATCTGGAAGAAAGCTTCAAGAAAATTCTAGAAATCTGGAAGAGAAACTTCTAGAAAATTCAAGAAGCCTGGAAGAAAATGCAAAAGCCTGGAAGAGAAGTTCCTGGAAACACAGAAGGCCTAAAAAAGAATTGTGTGGTGTGGCTAATTTTCTAGAAGGAAGAATGGGAACCGTTGAGACAGAGATAGATAAAATGAGGACAAATGAACACGGAGGTAGATAAAATAGAAGGAAACGATCAGTAAGCTGGAGAAACGAATTAATAGTGCGCCCTCCACAGAGATGGTTAACGAAAATGCAATGCTGGACTTGAGTTTGAACTTGGATAAAGTTCAAGAGGGTATAAAAGATGTCAAGGTCATTTCTGAAATAGGAAGCTTTCCATGAAGCCGCCTCAATTCGACGGAAAAACTCCATGGGAAAATTACCGCCGACAGTTTGAAGCAGCGGCCAAAGCAAATGGATGGAATGCAGGGGAAAGAGCTGTAGCACTAACACTTGCATTACGTGGAGAAGCGACGAATATTCTACAAACTCTACCCGCCCAAGAACAGGAGGACTATGATCAGCTGATTAAACATCTAGAATTACGATATGGCCAGGCCCATTTGGAACACGTATACCACTCCCAACTGAAAAATCGCTGCCAGAAATCGGGCGAATCCTTACAAGAATTCGAAGCTGACATTGCACGCTTGGTTCGTCTCGCATATCCAGCCATACCGGAAAATGTAATGGAGCGATTAGCGGTTCAGGCATTCTTGGATGGACTCCGTGACCAGAAACCAGACAAGCGTTGATATTAGCTCGTCAACACATCTCGTAGACGCACTGGCACGAGCTTTGGAATTTGAGGCAGCAAAACAATGCTGCAAAAGCCAAAGTAAAGTTCAAACGATTGAGGAAGACTCACAGGAGCCTGCTAACTTGGAAGCTGCCATAAGAAAAGTGATGAAGGAAGTGTTGCCTGAGAAAAGACATATAAGATGCCGGAATTGTCGCAAAATTGGACATGTGCGTAGCAAATGTCCAACATTCATCGACTCCGATGCAGGAAAACTAAGAAAGGTCGATGAGAAGGGGCAATCGTCGGCATGTGTCCGGCAAGCCCCGGTTAACAACGCATATGTCGCTATGCTTCAACGACAGAACAAGGGTGTCTTCGTAGACGGTCTCATCAATAACGAGCCTTGCACCATGCTGCTAGATACAGGTGCGACTAGGACAATTCTCGGCCTTCCTTTGCCAGAACACCGGAACGGATTGAACCGACAACTTGGAAGCTACGCACAGCAACAGGGAGCCAGCTACTGTATATGGCGAGCTACCGATTGAAATAATTTTGGGCAACACTAAAGTGAAACATCAGGCACTTGTAGCGGACATCGAAGACGATGCAATCATCGGAATGGACATCATGAATTCCAGAGGGTTTGAATTGGATTTCAAAGACGGCGTCCTACGTGTCAACGGAGAAGAGCTGGTACTTCATGGGAGAAGTGAAGAGTTGATCCGTGTGCTGTTGGCTGAAGATGTAAGCGTACCTGAGAGGGCTGAAACCATTCTGGAGGCTCGCCTGGACGGGAGTGCGAGCAGTGGAGACGTGGTGATGTTCGAGCCCAAACTTCATGATGAGAAAATTGGACGAGGATTGCACTAGGGAAGACCTTGTTGCGTGCTGACAAATTTGTGCCGGTAAGGGTCATGAATGTCAATTATTTCCCAGTGACCTTGAAGAAAGGAACAATTTTGGGGCACTGCTCGTCAGTTTCATCCGTGATCCGGGCGTACGAGGTACGATTAGCCAACCAACAACTTGCCCACAGAACTAGAAATTAGTTGCCATCTCTTCCAAAGACATAAAACCAGCTCAACAGCCCAAACTAAGAGATTTAGTCAAAAGTACCATGACATCTTCGATACCGGACAAGGAAAAGGGGTCGAACTAATGTGGTCCAGCACAAGATTGATACTGGGGTGCCCGACCGATCCGGCAATCAGCAAGAAGACTTCCTCTTGCCAAGAAGGCAGAGGCTGACAAAATAGTCAGCGAGATGGGAAAAGAAGGAGTTATCGAACCGTCTGACAGTCCCTGGTCCTCTCAGTCGTACTGGTGGAAAAGGATGGATCGACACGCTTTGTGTAGACTATCGCCAACTTAATAATGTCACGAAGAAGGACAGTTACCCTCTCCCGAGAATAGATGACACCCTAGACACGTTGGCTGGTTCCACGATTTTCTCGACCCTTGATCTGAAGAGTGGATACTGGCAAGTAGAACTCGCTCAGGAAGATCGAGAAAAGACTGCTTTTACCATCGGCTCAGGATTGTGGCAGTTCACCGTTATGCCATTCGGGCTCTGTAATGCTCCCGCCACATTCGAAAGATTGATGGAGACAGTGCTGAAGGGACTCTCATGGAACACGTGTCTAGTGTATCTCGACGACATAATTGTGGTCGGCAGATCGTTCGAGGACCACGTGAAAAACTTGGAGGAAGTATTCCTGCGACTGAGGAACTCCGATTGAAGCTGAGCCCTAAGAAATGCCATCTGTTCCAAAAAGTACGATACCTCGGCCACGTTGTCTCTGGGAAGGAGTAGCAGTGGATGACCAGAAGATCAAAGCTGTTAAGGATTGGCCCATCCCAAAAGACATTCACCAACTTCGAAGTTTCCTTGGTTTATGCACATACTATCGCCGATATGTGCTGGGATTCGCAACATCGCTAAACCACTGACCAGGCTCACGGAAGGCCAAACAAAGTTCCAGTGGTCGAAGAATGTCAAGATTCATTCAGGAAGCAAGACGCTTAGCAAACCAGAGCGCAATAACTCAGATCCAGGAGGGACAGGAGAAGGTCATTGGTTATTTCAGCAAGACGCTTAGCAAACCAGAGCGCAATTACTGTGTCACCAGGCGAGAGCTGTTAGCTGTTGTAAAGGGAGTGGAACACTTCTACAAGTACGTGTATGGAAGAAGATTCCTGTTGAGAACTGACCATGCAGCTCTCAAATGGCTCTTACAGTTCAAAAATCCTGAGGGTCAAGTAGCACGTTGGATCGAGAGACTCCAAGAATTCGATTTCGAGATCGAACATCGAGCCGGAACTAGCCATAAGAATGCAGATGCCTTGTCGCGAAGACCATGTCCAGATGATTGCTCACATTGCCGACGAGCAGAAGAGAAAGAAGCAACACTTTGTAGAACCGCGGCAATGGATGACAACTGGAATGACAGCAAGATCCAGAAAGACCAAGAGAGAGACCCGACCTTGGCTTAGTCGTCAGCTGGAAGAAGGGCAATCGAAGACCATCATGGCAGGAAGTCGCAGGTTACTCGCCGGCTGTTAAGTCCTATTGGGCACAATGGAACTCTCTTATTCTGGACAATGGGATCCTGAAACGTGTGTTGGAGGCCGATATTGGTGGGGAAGACAGACGCCCAATAATTGTTCCCAGGAACAGAAGAGAGGAAGTGCTGCGGAAATCCATGATGGAGTCGCCGGAGGACATCTGGGAGTGAGAAGACCCGAGAAGTGGGCAAGGTTTACTGGGCCAATTGAAGCGACGTCCCGGACTGGTGCAGGAAGTGCGCTGTATGCGCTGCTAGCAATGGACCTCGAATACGACCCAAGGCCCCGATGCGTCAGTACAACGTAGGCAGCCCGTTCGAGAGAATCGCCATTGACATCGCCGGCCCGTTTCCCGTATCCGACCACGGGAATAAATACATCCTTGTGGCAATGGACTACTTCAGTAAGTGGGCGGAAGCCTATGCCCTGCCCAACCAGGAAGCCATCACCGTCGCCGACGTCTTGGTGAAAGAGTGGATATGTCGATTCGGTATTCCAATGGAGCTGCACTCGGATCAAGGCAGAAATTTCGAATCAACCTTTTCAAGAAATATGTCTACTGCTGAACATCCGCAAGACAAGAACCACGGCCCTACATCCGCAGTCCGATGGAATGGTGGAACGGATGAACAGGACGATCAACCGCCACTTGTCCAAGGTTGTCTCTGACCATCAAAGAGACTGGGACCAGTATCTTCATTTGTTCCTGATGGCCTATCGATCCGCAGTACACGAGTCAACCGGTCAAACTCCTGCTAGTATTATAATGGGCCGAGAACTGCGACTGCCTTGTGACCTGAAGTTTGGGATACCGCCAGGACAAGACACTGCGGAGAGGACTACGTCAGCAAACTTAGGCAGAGAATGGACGACATCCACGAACGAGTCCAGTTGAACATCCAGAGTGCCAGCGATAAAAAGAAGAAGACATATGAAATCAAGGCCGAAGCTGGAGGATTTAAGGTTGATGACCTGCTTTGGCGGTACAACCCCAAACGTCGTCGTGGACTATCACCAAAGTTGCGGAACTCGTGGGAAGGCCCGTATAAGATCGTGAAAGGATAAACGACCTTGTGTACCGAATCCATAAGCCACCCCGAGGAAACCAAGGGTCGTCCATTCCAACAGGTTGGCCCTTACGCTGGAAACCATGACCAAGTTCGCACCCTCAAGCCACCGGAGGATGATATGACGTTCGAGAAGTTTATGTCCTTGTATTCAAACGGGCAGAAAGTTCTACATGGGGTTACTAGAGAGGAGTCACGAGACCTTTTCGAGGTGCCTGCTGACTACGCACTAGCGCACTGTGTGGCAGAAGATCTTCGAATGTCCAGGGCATCGCCGTAGTGTTCTCCAAGAAATTTGGTCAACTCCAAACACTGCGGGAGCAGAATCCAGAAGTTGGTGGGGTGCTACAGTTGAAGAAAGGCCAGAGAAACATCTACTACCTAGTCACCAAGAGGCATTCCCAAGATAAACCGTCTTATGAAGATGTCTGGAAGAGTCTCACCAAACTAAGAGATACTATGGTGGACCAGAATCTGGTGGATCTAGCAATTCCAAAATTATCCTGTGGTATTGATGGGTTGGACTGGAGAGTCATAAGAAGTATGCTGGAGGCGATATTCAGATCCAGCGGCGTCAAGATTTTGGTTTGCTGTAACCCTATTCCACGACCGATCATGAAGACCGTGGAGTGTTACTTCCATCGAACTTCACGGTGCAGATATGGGGAGTCATGCAGATATCGTCACACTCCAAGGATGAAATTTCGGGACGAAATGTCTTTAAGAAGGGGCAATGTAACGAACCTAGGCCGGACCTGTCGCCTCCCGCGTCGCCATCGACAGCGATGAGATCATCCCCGGAGATATTCGAGAACCATCCAGTCCCTCTTCCGCGTAATGCAACGGTCAATATTGGAAACAATTGGAACATGCCGTCGCCAACTGGAAGAATTCGAAACATCGAGAATGCTGTATCGGAGATAAATAGACCGCCCTCAAGAGGGAGTAAACAGTCTGAACGAGCCCATACCATCGAGCTATACAGTGGCGTAGTAATATAAATTAAGTTGTAGATTCAGTGTGAAATAAATTATTTAAACCAAGTTAAGTTTATTTACGTAAGCCGCTCATTGATTTGCTAGTGTTGAATGGGTTCCATAAACGCGCTCATTGATTTGCTAGTGTTGAATCCTTAGTTATTAGTTCACTTAGTTCTTGGGAACGTTGCATAAACAAAGCATTTCATAATCCACCCTTGGCAAATTTTCCGAACCTGCTTTTACGAAGCCTTGTTTCATTATAAACACACCAAATCGTTTATGATATTGAGAAATTAATAAGTTGATAAAAATAAACAATAAACATTAACCTCAAATGTCAATATGATTTTAATGGGAACTGTCTTTAATATTTGCGGTGTTGCCAATGGTCGATCTTCATCAAAAGGAAGGCCCGTTCAGAAACTTTGAATGTTTTAAATGAAGAAAACCGTTGTTGAAATGGGTTTTTTTGTTGATGAGTCTATCAATAAACAGTGTTCAATTATATATTAATGGTGTATATCAAACAGTGAGCTATATTTTTGACAAGAACAGTAATGCGTGTTTCTGAACGTGGATTATGGAGGGGGTAGTTTTCGATGAACGTGACGTCACGGGTACACTTTGAAACGCAATATCTTTTCGAAATAAAAAATATATGATGGCATTCTGAGTCAATTGGACGTTTCATATGAAATATAATCGACCTATATAAGTTTTGGAATTTTTTTTTCGTAAATGTAAAGGTCCATTGTGATCTCATTAGTTATGGTACAATTAAATCTTATAAACCTGGGGCAAATCTTTCCAAAATCAATTCCAACAATGATCTCAATGATTTCTAAGCAGATGCCATGTATTTCCATCACTCACAGTGATAACTTGTTTCATTTTTGAATACTTTCAAAATATGCTATTAAACCATAGGTATGGTATGAATTCATTATTAGCGTTATTATGTATCTGTTTAAAAAACCTGGAACACGTCGATTTCTGTTGTCAATTTGACGATTTACAGTATGAAAATATTACGCCCTTACACCCCCTGTGAGTTATGAGCACCCCCTAAAAAATTTAAATGAGAAGGGGGGTCGTTTGGCACCTTGTTCGAAAGTATTTTCATTCTCTGTTCAGCATTTGTGAGTTTTTCAAATTTGGTGCAATTATTTCGAAAATGTAGAATTTTGATACCTCACGTAGAATGAAGAACATGATTACGTAATATAAAGGAAATAATGTTCAGGAAGTATTTTTCAATTTATTTTACGAATAAATTGAATGTTCAAAATGACCACCATTCACTTCTTGACAATAAGCAAGTCGATCGTGGAATTCGCGTACAACATTCTGTAGGACCTCAGGGATTATGTTGTTAATTTCTTCCGTTATCCTAATTTTTCAATCTGCAATGTTTTCTGGTCCATTAAAATATACTTTTGATATTGAATAACCCCATGAAGGATAATAAGGTATTTTCTTATCTGTTTTGCTAGAAGTCAAGAAAAAGTCGTTCAAGACACCAAACAATTATTCACAAAACCCACATGAATAATGTAATGGCAATCTAGTAGAGTACTGCTATTTTGATATTTATAAGTTGCTGACACGTCAGTGTATTGAAAAATATTTGTGTGTGTATTTGATTTAACTATGGCTCATTTATCCGAAACTCAAAGAATAGACATTTTAATTATGATTGGATGCGATAATAAAACAAGAACTCAAAAGGAAGTTTGTGAAATATTTAATAATAAATACCCTGGTCAACACGTCTCACAGTCTAAGTTAGCAACGTAGAAACTAAATTACGTGATACTGGACATGTAAAAACTAATAAAAAACCAGGTCAAAATGTTAAATTGGATGAGGAAAAAGGGTTAGATGTACTATTAGCGATTGAGGAAAATCCGCATATGAAAAGTTGACAACTTGCCGTCGACAATTATGTTAGTAAATCATCGATATTGAGAGCTTTACATAAAGAAAAATACCATCCTTATGAAGTTAAGTTGCTTCAGGAGTTAAATGGGGATGATCCTGATAGAAGGCAACAATTATGTGAACTGATGATGGACAGAATGGAAGCAGATTTGCATTTCATAAACAAAATTGTTTTTTTCTGATGAAGCTACTTTTCATTTAAATGGAACGGTAAATTGGAGCAGAGAATATCCTCACACACAATATCCTAGAAAAGTGAACGTTTGGGCTGGTATCCTCAACAACAAAATTATTTGCCCTTATTTTTTTGAAGGTACAGTTAATGGTGAGGTTTATCTGGATTTTTCATGAACTTTTTACAGCCTACATAAAAAATACTTTTTTCTGATGTTGATGATCCAAATGCAATAGATAGATCAATTTGGTACCAACAAGACGGAGCTCCACCGCATTACAAACGTATTGTTCGAGATTATTTGAACGAAGTTTTTCCCAATAGGTCGATTGGAAGACGTGGAACGATTGTGTGGCCGCCTAGATCCCCTGATTTTACTCCCCTCGATTATTTCTCATGGGGTTGTTTTAAATTTGAAGTTTATTCTGATAGACAGACAATATTTCAGATTTAAAAGTTAGGATAACGGAAGAAATTAACAACATTAGCCCTGAGGTTCTACAAAATGTACAAGATCGACTTGTTCATTGTCAAGAAGTGAATGGTGGGTATTTTAAACATTCAATTCAATCGGAAACTGAATTGAAAAATACTTCCTAAACATTATGTGACATTATTTCCTTCATTCTACGTAAAGTATAAAAAATTAACATTATCCATATACATTTTCTCAGTTATGATTGCACCAAATTCGAAAAACTTAATATTGCACGACTCCTCTTCTCATTTGAAAGTTTTGAGGGGGTGCTCATAATTCAGAGGGGATGCAAGAAGGGGGTAATATTTTCATATTGTAAATTGTCAAATTGACAATAGAAATCGACCTGTTTCAGGTTTTTTTAAACAAATACCTAATTACTCTCAAAAATAATGTATTCCATACCACACTGTATATGCTTCACAATTTGCCAGCCAAAATTACAATAATATTCTTGACCAATGATTTATTACGTTTTATTCTTTCCCAGTTCACCAAGTTTTCCTTTTTCGAAAACTGGGAATATCTAGGTAAGCTTAAGCTTATCAGGAAAAAAATTCCCAGTTATAATAGAGGATAAAAAAAACGACTTCCGCTTTTATGAAACACCATGTAGGGAGGAAAACAATTTTGTAGCGCAAATTTAGTGATCGAAAAGAAAAATGTTTTACCTTTCAAGTAATTTTTCATGTTATGGCTTTCAAGAAATAGAAAAGTTTGAATGGACAATTGATAATATATTTCATTATTTTCTAAAACGAAGTTTACCTACCAATGTTTCTATTCGAACAATTTCATTTCAAAAAAATTTATGTAAATAGGAAAACATTTCGATAAGTTTGAATTAGGAGTATACCTATTGCTCAAACCCAAATGTTAGATTATTCTCATTAGAAGTTTCCAGTTCAAGAGTATGTAGGTACATATTTGCCATAAACAACCTCTTTTTTCTGTTCAGATTTTACATGTTCCACGAATCAAATGTTGTAAACAGAACAATACTTGTTCGATTACTTTTGCGAATTATCATCATTTATTGTGGGAAACTGTGTTGACAAACAGTTTAATAGCGTTGTGCGTTGAAAGATTTAATCGAAAAGTAGTTACATTTCCAAGATATAAGGCAGGATTGCAGGAAATAACGAGCGAATCACACAGGGTATTTCACGGTTGATGGAACAATAGAAGTATCTGGAGAACGAATCGACAGATCATTTTAGAAATTTGTGAGCGTGGACTATCAAACATACTCTTTCTAAGATGTCTAAGAACCCTGGTGAATGCACTGATTCGATATTTGTTTAGATTTTCGAGGGGACACCTCCTGTTACTTCGACAGAGCTTCTCTCTGTGGTAGATGGCGCCATCCAAAAATGTTTGTTTATATTCTCGCTTAATGCTAGAACATAATTCCTGACTCTGCAGCATCTTATATGAAATTATTTCCAGTGTTTTGTCGGTTTCTATGTGTTTTCTTTCCATCTCTTTGGTTCGAAATCTCACTCAGCTTATTCCTGAGTTTGTTCTTTGAAAAATCATTTATTTATAAGTGCGTGAGGAATTGTTCATTTTCAGGTAGTGTAAGGATACTTTTTGTAGAATGGGCCACATTTGTATTTTGTGTGGACAGTATGAAGCCGCAGACTCGAATATTCATCTGTATTCAGTACTAAAAGCAAGTACAAATCTTGACGAATTGACTAATAATGATATTTTCATAGTTCATCATATTGTATGCATTGAATTTTATATTTTCTGCATTTTAATGACAATTTCATTTGCAATTATTCTCGTCTGTCAAAATGCAGTTGATCTCAAATTCGAATGGTACAAAATACGAAAACCAACACGTCAGTGCTTTCTTTGTGCAATGTTTGGGGGCTTCGATTTCCAGCTTTGCCATTGATGAAGTTTGACAAATGTCTCTTTTCAACCAATAGCAAAGCTAGAATTAGAACCAGCGAACAGTTCGTCTCAAAAAGAAAGCTGAGGAAATAATATACCCTGTTACTGAATTGAAACTAAAACGAAATTGGCGCCATCTGACAAGCTAGTAATCTCTATTATCAAGTAGGCCAAGTGTCGCCAAGTCGATCCCAAACTTCTACAGATATAAGTGCAAGCACCAGGGTTTTAAGACATCTTAGCTCCAGCCTTATGAAATATTTTCAACAATACTTTGAAGATGATTAGTAACAAAATAATAGCATCGCTGTAGAACGCAAATGATATGTCAGTCAGTCGGTCGTTGATACAAAAGAAGCCGCCCATTATACAGTATGGATCACAATTAGCGACAATTCAACATGTTCCGCCAATCATTGGTTCCATTCGTGAAACTGGGCATTTTTCATTGAAAATATATTTTTTGCCAATACCTGGGCGATTTTTTTCTGTAGAATCGAGTTTTTTCGGAGAAGATGCTCATTTGAATAAGAATCACATACTTATTATATATATATATATATATATATATATATATATATATATAGAGGATTGTATTTGGCAGGTTTCGCAGTCACTTATTCAAAGAAAAATGCTCTTTTTTCTGTTCAAGCTTTCGAGATTTATTATCTCTTCTTCAGAAACTGAAATGTGAGATTATAAAATAGCTAAACAATACAGTATAAAATCGAGGAAATTATTCAATCTTGTACGGCTCATTGTAAAAAACATTGAATTGAGACTATCACATACATTCAGATGAAAAACTTGTTATAAAAATAATTAAAAAGGATGTTCTGCTCGGCAGATCATTAAAAACATAAACAATCATGTGACAGGAACGTCTGTCACTCTTCATACTGTGTGTGATGTGTGTAGACTGCACACATCAGTATGAAGAGTGACAGACGTTCCTGTCACATGATTGTTCATGTTTTTAATGATCTGCTGAGCAGAACATCCTTTTTAATTATTTTTATAACAAGTTTTTCATCTGAATGTATGTGATAGTCTTAATTCAATGTTTTTTACAATAAGCCGTACAAGAATGAACAATTTCCTCGATTCTATACTGTATTATTTAGCTATTTTATAACCTCACATTTCAGTTTCTGAAGAAGAGATAATAAATCTCGAATGCTTGAACAGAAAAAAGAGCATTTTTCTTTGAATAAGTGACTGCGAAACCTGCCAAATACAATCCTCTCTCTACCATCCAGTCGAAAACAATTCTTACGTGTATATATATATATATATATATATATATATATATATATATATATATATATATATATATATATATATATATATATTGCAATCTTACCTAGAGCACAGGTTGGCTACAAATACACATTTCAAATAAACCGTATGAGTTCCTTGGACTAACCGAAGAAAAACATGATTCCATGCCTAGATTCGGTAATGTTACTCGGTAGAGTTATTCGTATTCGGATAATGTCATATAGCGCCATCCCAAAGAGTTTGGAGGTACCAGTAGGCTAACATCCAACAGCACCAATGCAAGTACCTCAAAAATTTACGAGAACGCGCTTTACATTGTTAGCACGAGGGCAGATAGTGATTTCTCTATCAATTCGTAATAAAAAATAAAAAAACCTGTTAAAACGTGTTAGATAGAGAAACATAAAAAGCTAAACCCCATCTATATTCAAAATTTAATCCAAATCGTAAAAGTCGTTACCGAGATACCCAATATATATATATATATATATATATTTATATATATATATATATTTATATATATATATATATATATATATATATATATATATATATATATATATATATTTATATATATATATATATATATATATATATATATATTTATTAATATTCTCTCGGAATAAAGGTCTGATTCAGTCAATTCATATAATTTTTCTAACGATGTTTCGACATGGTATTTGTCATCATCAGGTTAAAACACTGAAATTAAAAATATGGAGTTTGAGACATTTAACTTAACACAATATTGAAATGTATGCACTAAAATAATTCTTGAAAAACATATGTTATTTAACTCAATATAAATATTTGTAACATTTATGAGTATTCACTTACAAATTATTTTATTTGAGTTTCGTTCATTCGAAGGTTTTGTGGAGTGTGACCTGCGTCAAGTGATCGGGATGGTTTGTTTATTTTTCATGCATTTTACCCTCTTCATAATGGTACATGGGAATGTTTATATGAGTTCTAATATATGGGCCGGACTGTATTTTTGGCAGCATGTAAAGATCAGTTTTCATTATGATTTCTTTAAACAAAGTTGAAAGAGGTTGTTATAAATCTGGCTCAGTTTTGATATCATTTCTATTGTTAATGCTGTAATGTCGGTTTTTGAATATTTGTGGGCTTGTACTCGTTTCTGCAAATATTGTTTTGTTTGACCTATATAGGTGCTTTGACAGTCTTTACATGGTATTCTATATACTGTATGAGTTTGTTTGTTTTTTGGTATTTCTGGTTTCAATTTTGAATAAATGGTTTTGTTCGACTGAAAAATACGAACAAAACCATTTATTCAAAATTAAAACCAAAAATACCAAAAACAAACAAACTCATACAGTATATAGAATACCATGTAAAGACTGTCAAAGCACCTATAAGGTCAAACAAACAATATTGCAGAAACGAAAACCACAAATATTCAAAACCGACATTACAGCCTTATCAAAACAGAAAAAAAATCAACATAAGTTAACACCAACAACGTTGAAATTTGACCAAAAGGAATCCAAGAGTAAGAACATTCCTGAAATGATACATTAAAAAGACCAATACGTAACAATAGAAATGATATCAAAACTGAGCCAGATTTATAACAACCTCTTCAACTTTGTTTAAAGAAATCATAATGAAACTGATCTTCATGCTGCCAAAATCAGTCCGGCATATATGAACTCAATATAAACATTCCCATGTACTCTCATGAAGAGGGTAAAATGCATGAAAATAAACAAACCATCCCGATCACTTCGACGCAGGTCACTCCACAATACCTTTCTAATGCGAACGCAAACTCAAATAAAATAATTTGTAAGTGAATACTCATAAATGTTACAAATATTTATATTGAGTTAAATAACATATGTTTTTCAAGAATTATTTTAGTGCATACATTTCAATATTGTGTTAAGTTAAATGTCTCAAACTCCATATTTTTAATTTTAGTGTTTTAACCTGATGATGACAAATACCATGTCGAAACGTCGTTAAGAAAAATTATATGAATTGACTGAATCAGACCTTTATTCCGAAAATTTGAAGAAAATATATATGTGGTCAAGAAACTAAAGAAAATATATATATATATATATATATATATATATATATATATATATATATATATATAAATATATACAAGAATTGCTCGTTAAAAGAAATAAGATAACAACAACAAAATTCAGAATAATTAGGTATTAACATAATTTGAAAAAGTCAAAGTTATTCAAGTGACATTACTCCCCTCAATAACAGTATTGGACTGTTTTCCTTTCGGCCAAACGGCTTGTACAGAAGAACAGAGCCACCTTGATATTCGGTTCGTAAATAATTCCAAGAATCTTTTCCGATTTATTATAGTGAGTTATAGTAGTGAGTTATTATAACTCACGTTGTTTGTTTATAGATACTATTAATTGCTCAAAAGCAGTTGAATAATCAATATATAATTCAATAGGAGTAGATGAATGTGTATGTTCATCAAAAACAAGTTTTTGTTCCCATGATTTAGTAGATTTCCGGCAAACTATTAACGCTTTGAAATGTCTAATGCTGAAATACATTTCATTTTTATTACATTTGATTGAAAAATGAAACACATTTCAGATCCATCTGGATTGAAGTGTCTATCAGACGGTGATTTACTTTTACAGCTATTACTCACCCTCAGCGGGAGCAAGAGCTATTTGTAGTAGATTTCCGAAAAGAAGATTCGGGGGTGGTCCGGGCAAATTCTCCAAACTCTTACATCTGTTCTTCACATAATAGTGGAAACCGACTGCAGAAACCAACAAGAGTGATAACAATATCAAACCTATCGTAAACATCATCTCTTGTTCCATTAACCACAAATTGGAAAAGAAGTACTGATAGCATCAAGCTCTCGCATAACATTTTATAGGAACAGAAAAAATCAACAACACTAACCTTGGACATAATATCGAAGCAGCTCTGCAAATGACGTCACGATGTTTATAATTTATCAATCGTTTCCACTCCAAGAAAAAAGCCAACTGCGAGCAGGACTGGCACACCGGGGGTTCCATGCCATGTGATTTATGTACACACAAAAAAAAAATATCTTCATTGGAGATGATACATTTGTTCAATTCTGAATTCTTGAACTGAGATAACGCTTTTTTTCTTCTGAGGTCTATTTGATACAAAATCATTAAGTATCTCTACTATAGAAAATTATACAGGGTATTATGTAATGAGTGTCCGAGTTCAGTTCATTTCAGTTATTTTTTGGGTGGGAAGTTCATACAAGCTTGGGTCCGCAAGGCCTTCATTTTTCATATACAGGGCGTTGAAAAATTATTTTTCTTTGGTTTTTCGTGAATAATTTTTGAATTATCTCGAGATTTGGACGAAAATTGGTATTTGGAGATTTTTCAATATGATGAATTCAAATTTGATCATAGTTTGGCCCTTTATTGTAGGGGGAGCCGCCTACAGGTCTTTGTCTCATTTGGGGAGTCACAACTTTGTCGTGCATGTATGTATCACATTTTCTAGACAGAAAATCGATTTCACTATTATTTTTACGTGAAAAAGGTATACGTTTCAAAAGTCGCTACAAACAGCCGTTTTCGAGATATTTTCATTTTAATTAATCGATGCATGTGTTTGTAAAAAAGGGAAACAATTTTGAAAACTTTTTTTAAAATTAAACATAGAAACATTTCAAACGGTAATTTTCAGACAACAATGAACAACGGAACCCTAGATATAAATCTAAATCTAAATCAAAATCACAATAAATGTTCAAATGTCCACCTCTTGCCTGTATGCACGCATCCAATCTTCTTCTCATTGATTCGCGCACTCTTTGGAAAATTCCTGGAGTATTTTGAATCGTTCTACAATTATTTGAATACTCAATTCTTCTTCATTTTGAATAGGTGTCTGGTAAATTGAGAATTTCAAATGTCCCCACAGGAAAAAATCCAAATTGGTAAAGTCTAGTGGCCTAAGGGGCCATGATTCAGCCCCTCCCCCACCTATCCAACGGTTCCCGAAAGTTTGATCTAAAATTCTCGCGCTTGGATGCTGAAATGTGCCGGGCACCGTCATGCATAAACCATATTCCACTTTGTAGTCTAAGAAGTACATCTTCCAGTAAAATAGGCAAATCTTCTTAAAAAAAATTACGATATCTCTCACTGTTTATTCTTTCCGGAATAAAGAATGGACGTAGTAAATAATCTCCAAGGATTCCTGCCCACACTTTGGGAGAGAACTGTTCTTTCAAATTTGATTCCTGTATCGCATAGGGGTTTTCCTCTGACCACAAATGATTGTTGTGAAAATTGCGTATAGCTTGATTTGTTGAAAATATGAACAGGATGTTCATAAAATTAGATGTGGAATCATCTGCGGCTAAAAGATAAACTTTAGTCACTATCTTCCATCGTCAAGATAACCTCTTGCGTGAGAAATTTGCTTCGTCGGTAAACAGGATTTGATTTTCAAATGAAGGATTTTGAATAAGGCATTGGAGAAACCAACGACAGAAGTTGATACGTAACAGAAAGTCACGAGGGAGTAGTGCCTGATCTCTTTGAATATGGTAGGGATATAACAAATTATCAATTTAAACTTTCCGTACCAGAACATGAGAAATGTATAACGTCAGCGCTATTTTTCTGGAGATTGTTTCCGGGTGTTATCCCACCAAATAAAGAACTACTTCCTCGGTTGCTGGGGTTCCTACCGTATGATGTGCACCCAACAGATGACTAGTTTTCTCAAAACTTCCTGTTTCCCTTAACCGAGCGTGAAATCTTGAAAACGTTTTTGAAGTAGGAGTTGTTCGGTTCCGATAACGCTCCTGATACAAACGTGTAGCCTCATATGCATATCCGTTAGCAAGTCCGTATGTAAAATGTATGTCAGCATACCCTGAATTGGTAAAGTTTACAATTTTTCAACAAATAATTACAACAATAATAAATAAAACTATTCAACTATGCGTCAAGATATTATTTTTGACATGACAGCACAAAAAGAACATGGGAATAAAGTTACTAGCCTACTTGATACTTCTTTTTTCAAAGAGTTCGCGAATCAATGAGAAGAAAATTGGATGCATCGATTAATTCAAATCAAAATATTTCGAAAACGGCTGCCTGAAGCGACTTTTAAAAAGTATACTTTATTCTCGTAAAAATTATAGAGGAATCGATTTTTCTTCTAGAAAATGTGATACATACATGCACGACAAAGTTGTGACTCCCCAAAAGAGACAAAGACCTATATTGACATCATTTTAAAAATTATTCACGAAAAACCAAAATAAAAATCAATCTGTTCATCAAAAATGAAGGTCCTGCGGTCCCATGCTTATATGAACTTTTCACCTTATGAATAACTGTGGAATCGTCTTGTGAAATATCGGACACTTATCACATAGCACCCTGTATACCTATTTGAAATATTTACTAGTTTGACCAAATATTCTTTATTCAAGTAATTAACAGTATTCATGAAAGAAAACTAAAATTCTTGAAAGATATAACTTAATATTTCTTGTTCCAAGACCATATATAAAACATTCCTTCATTGGTGAAATCTTTTTCTTCACTGGAAATGATACATTTTTCAATTCTGAATTATTAAATGGAGATAACGCCTTCTTCTTCTGGAGTAATGTATTTGATACAAAGTTATTTAATATCTTTGAGGTAGAAAATCATTTAATTGAGATATTTATTTGGTTTTACCAAATATTCGTTTGTCAAGCAATTACAGAATTCAGAAAATAAAACTATAATTATTGAATGACATAGGTTTAACTCTAATTTCTTGTTTCAAGACACTACATAAAGTATGTCTCCGTTGAAGAAATGTGCCAAATATATGTATCAGGAGATGTAAATTTCCAATTCAATTTTCTTGGATCAACAATTATACATTCTTGAATATCATTGCATTTTCCTCTTGAAGGTATCGTTGCCAAACGTACGATTACGTACCTATTTATGATCATTTCAAGATTATTTAGCATAGGTAGGTAAGTATCGCTTCAACCAAATTTGTTGTTTTCGATCCTTTATACCTAGGTACCTGTCTCTACCAACACCTACCATCTACAACAACACTCATTATCAATTAAAAATTATGAAAGTTTTAGGTATAGCTTATTTCCACAGAACTCAAGTGCCTATCATAATCATAGCAACCAAGATAATTTATAATATGAATTTTGACTATATTTTCACGTTTGGTGCTGAAAAAAAAGGGCAAAAGAGACACTTTCGAAATGCTCTTATTAATACATAATTATCATACTATTTCAAGTTCGTGAGATAATAAAGCATACAGTCTTTTTGAACCAACTGCAATTTCAACTACGGAAATCGGCAACATTATATCGCAAGTCGCCCACGAATTTTTGCATGTTGATCAGATCAAATATCACCACCGCACCAGTCGCATCTCTGTTCGTCAGCAAGCAAACAGTTATTAGTAAATAAATAGTTACATCAGGCAAACGGTTCAAAATATTATTGGTACGAATTGACGATATGGAAAAAAAACTCAGGGGATGGAGAATCTCTGAAGAGATTATCAATAATTTCAAAGGTAAGTGTAGGACACAATATCAAGATAAGGTTATTTCTATAACAGAATTTCCCAATCGACTATTCCTTTCCGGAACAGTAGACATTGTATAATGGCCCAAAATTGGCATGGGGCGTGGTTCTAAAGTAAAAATAGAGTTAGGATAAGAACATTTCAACATAGTGAATGTGGGAAACCTATTTTGATATTATGATGAGTTTCTACAACCAACAAGTCTTATCATGATTCTGTTCCTAGTGTTTCATTCATGTTTCAGCCTCAGGTCATGAAGATTGCGGAGTTGTCATACTTCTTTTAAATAACTAGGAATGCGGGAAAAGCCTGAACGTAAAATTGGTAAGTAAACGTGAAAACAATACACAGGCAATGGGCAAACCTGTATATGGTGTACGTTTTCGAAAAAAGTTTTGTTCGAGAATGGTTTTGAAAAAAAATATTCAATAAATGTATTTTCATTGAAAAAAATCCATTCTACCTTCTCTACTTAGGGTGTCTATCACTGAAATTCTTGAATGATTCTGGTTTCTCAAATCAAGCAAATACGCTTCTAATTCATCCACGTGGTAGTTTCAATTGGAACAAATATTTTATTATCTCATCACAGTGGAGTTTTCAAATGAGGAGCAGTTTTTTTAATGCAAGTAATTTTGATATCTCCAATCATGTGAATGATACGTCTTCTTATTCAGCAATATGGTAGTTTCAATTGAAACAAAAACTTCATTACCCCATCACGGTCAGGTTCTCAAACGAAGAGGACTGTATCTCAATTCAATAATATGTTTTCATTCGTCCAATCTCACCAATCTTTTGGTATGAAATGAGCTATAGCTTATAATAAGAATTTATTCAATTTGATTCGAGAGAAGTACTTTCCAAATGAAGATTATGATTGTTTTGATTACCTAAGTAACATGTGTTCCTTATTTGGAGTGAAGTTGGTTTACTCAAACAAAGAATATATATTTTTTATAATTGAAGTATTCTATACGCTTGATGAGAGAGTTCTGAAGTGGAAATTAAAAATTATTAGATCGAGCAATCGTTTATTCCAGTATATATAGGGTGAGTAAGAATAAGACTACAGATTCCCCACCTCATTTCGAGGTGAAAAGTTGGTCAAGGTATGTCCTCTCTAAGATACAAGGTGTCGAAAGTACGAAGAAAAATAAGATTTAATTTGTTTTCTCCAAAATTCCGGAAGGAAAAAATTTGAAATTTGGTATTCTAATCAAGGTTTATCAACGTGTTAATTTGAAGTTATGATTTTTTATTTCCGTAAATCAGTGGCGTAGTCACGATGGTATGTGGTCATATGTTTCTTCATATTTTCTTGGGACAAGTGAATGGACAAATGAGCGTTTCACATCAGTTCGGCTCATGATACTAAACCTAAAAGTCGAAACATTCCATGTACCTGAGAGTGGAGGTTTGTGAGATGATTGAGAAAAACTGAAGATATGTCCTTAGTAGAGCCATAATTTTTTATGTGCAATAGTCGCATATTGCTAATTTCTTGCAACATATCGAAATATGAATCAACCTCCTGAACATTTTTTGAAGTTGGGAGAATCGGAAACATAGAACGGGTGAGTCACAATGAGACCGATAACTCCATTTTTTCATTTATCCTAAATAATTCAATCAGAAATGGCTTTGATAATGATACTCCACCATAAACTTCAACAAATTGAGAGTACTCATCTTCAGTTATTCGCAAACATTATTTCAGATCTTAACTCTCATCTAAGTGGGGTATTATGAATTTGAGGTTAGGTTTATTTGTCAGTTGATCTGTCAAAACAATCATGCAAGAAAATATCGTAACATATCAGTGACTCCGCGACATCGATTGGATCGAATAATATGATGAATGAAAAAATGGAGTTTATTATGACTCACCTGTTCTATGTTTCCGATTCTCCCAACATTAAAAAATGCTCAGAAGGTTGGCACTCATTCCGATATGTTGTAAGAAATCAGCATAATGCGATCATTGCACATAGGAAATCATGTTTCTACTAAGGACATATCTTTAGTTTTTCTCAATTATCTCAGAATACTCCTCTTTTAGGCACATGTAATGTTATGACTATTGGGTCGAGTATCGATGAGCCGAATAATGTCAAACGTTCCTCTGTCCATTGACTCGTCCCAAGAGAATATGGAGGAATATATGACCACATACCATCGAAACTAAGCCACTGTTTTACGAAAATAAAGAATTATAACTTCAAATTAGCACGGTCATAAACCTTGATCAGTGTACCAAGTTTCAAATTTTTTCCTTCAGGAATTTTGGAGAAAACAAATTAAATCTTAATTTTTTTCGTACTTTCGACACCCTGTATCTCAAAGGGGATGCATTTTAGGACATACCCTGATAGCAACTATTCACCTCGAAATTGGGTGAAGAATTTGCAGTCGGATTTTGTCGGTCTTATTCTGACTCACCCTGTATAAACAAGCCATACTCTTGATTCAAAGCATATTTCATTACACACCATGCCCCCCTCAAGGTTAGGCGCCCATGGATAGTAAATCCCCTTCACGTTATGTGTGAACGACATTTACTTTCCACTTGGTGCGGTCCTCAACTCGCAAATTGACACGTTTGCGAGATTGAAATCGTATGAAGTCAGCCTCTGAGTGCTTTAAACCCCTCATTATCATGATTTTTGTATGTATACCTGACTTGTGCGGTGTGTGCATGGTGGTGATGTACCTGACGGGTGAGTAAGTGTAAGGTGTGATGTTTTTGGTTGTGTGATCTTACGTGTGTGGTTTGTGTCGAGTTGTTACTCACCTGACGCGCCGGAGTGCTACTCTCGGTGGTGGACGGTCGTTTTGGTAGACTGGTCGCAAATACTTTGCCGTTTCTCTGAACGTGGGATCGTCCAGGTTTAGGTTCGCGTGGATGTCTTGGATAACCGGGTTCGTATGGGTGTCCATCTTCAGGAACGTCGCTTTAGCGTGGTTCCGAAAATGGTCGTCAATGAAATTCGGATTGACATTCAGGTCCCTGTAGATGAATCTATTCGGGACGTATCTCGGAGCGTTTACTGCCATTCTTAGGCTCACGTTCAAGAATAGCTGGATCTTGGTCCTGTATGTTTGTGCGCATTGACCCCATGCGGCATATGCATACAGGATGATGGGGAGGAGGACGGTCCTGACGAGGAGCAGCTTCAACTGGAGGTCCATGTTGCTACTGAGTCCTATGAGGGGGTAGAGGTTCTTTCGTGCTGATTTCGCTAGTCCGAGCCTCCGATCCACGTGTTGTCTGAATGTCGATCTCTTGTCCAGGGTGACTCCAAGGTATTTGGCCTCGTTTGCCCATGGGATTCATTGGTCATTCATAATGACGGTGTTGTTCGCCTTCTGGCGGAAGAGTATGGCTTGGCTCTTTTCCGCGTCGATTTCGATCTTCCATAGGTTGAACCAGTCCTCAAGCTTGTCTGCTTGATCTTGCAGGTATCGGGTTACTTGCGTTGCGTTCACCGACTGGCTACTAGTGCTGTGTCATCCGCGTACAGCGCTAGCTTGTTGAAGTTGGTCTCAGGCTTTGGGATGTCCGCCGTGTAGATGGAGAACAGGTGTGGAGATAAGACTGCGCCTTGCGGTACTCCTGCTCCTAGGGTCCTCACTGCCGAGGAGTCGCTGCTAACTTGACATTGGCACCGCCGTCCTCGCAGGAAGGAGTCAATCAGATTCACTATGGGAGTGGGGTATCCGACGTCTACCATTTTGGTGATTAAACCATCGTGCCAGACCCTGTCGAAGGCCTTGGAAACGTCTAGGAATAAGGCTCATGTGTGGTGCCCTCTGCCCAGGTTGAAGCCTGTTACGGCAAAGTCCACTATCATCAGGACCTGCATTTCCGTAGAGTGTCCTTGTCGGAAGCCGAACTGCTCGTCTGGTAGGACGTTGAGTTCTTCCGTTAGTGGTTCCAATCGTCTCTGTATAACTCGCTCTGCCATTTGGCTCATCGAGGGTGTGGGGCTGATGGGTCGGTGGTTTTTTGGTATCTCATGGTTCTTGTTGGGTTTGGGGATCATGATGACCGTGGTTTCTTTCCATGGTCGTGGAAAGTGTCTGAGCCTGAGCACTGCATTGACGTTGGTGGTCAAGGCAGTCATTCCTTCTTTTGGTAGAGCCTTTAATGCTCTATTTGAAATTTGGTCTGGTCCGGGTGCCTTGCGGATAGCAAGGTTTCGGATTATGTCCTTCATTTTTTCTGGCGGAGTTGGTTCAAGGACGTTCTCGGCATCATTGATTCGTCTCATTCTCCTGAGAGTCTGACTGGCTCGGGTTTCCATGTCTTCCACCTCGTTGGTTAGGTTGACCTAGTTGTCTCTAGACTGGCGTTCGAAGGCGTCCGCAAATGCTTCTGCCTTCTTGTTGTCAGTGTAGACCAGGCCCCCCTCTCCGTGGAGTGGCGGGCACGGTTTCCTTCTGCCTTTCGAAGTACTCTCGCATCCCCTCCAGAGTTGTCTTCTGTGCTCATTTCTGTCATCCTGTTTGTCCATTGCTGTGTTTGGTGAGCTCTGAGTTCCAGCCGCAGTTGCCTGCCTACCTGGTTCATTCTTCTCTTATCTTCGGGGGCCAGTGTCCTCTGGTATTTCTTCCTCAAGCGGCGCCTATTCCTAACTGACTCCCCGACCTCTGGGATTAGTGTTAGTTGGAAGTTGAACCTGGTTGCTTGGGTGGTCTTGGAGCTGCATTCTATGGCTTCCTGGATGGTCTGTTGCAACTGTGTTGTTGCTCTTCAGAGGTCTGTCTTTGTGTGTATTTGTGGGATGTGTCCTATGGAGTCGTGTATGATTCTTTGGAATCGCTTCCAGTCGGTGGTCTTCCTGGTATCTGGTTCCTCAGGTTTCACGTCTCCCTCCCCTATTGTTAGTAGGATTGGGTTGTGGTCTGAGGAGCCTTCGTCTACTACTTCCATCTCAGTGTTGGCTGGGATGGGCTATATCAGTGCTATGTCCAGGGTGTCTGGTGTCTGTCCGTGGAAGGTGGGTACGAAGATGGCTACCACTTCGATGTCATTGTAGTCGGCCAGTAAGTTCTCCAGATTTCGGCCTGGTGGATTGTTGTTTCTGCAGTGCCATGTCTGTGACTTCGCGTTGGAGTCTCCGATGGCTACAGTAGGGTGATGGTCTGGAAATAGTTCTGCTAGGTCTTCTCTTTGTATATTTCCCCCTGGCAAAATATACGTTGAGATGATTCTTAGCATTCCTAGGCGTCTGACCTTCACTTTTACTGCGACTGCTTCGCCTCGAGATAGTTCTGGTTTCTCAGCTTCGTGTTGTTCGAGGCCGGTCCTTACCAGCAGGGCTGAGCCTCCGCGGATGCGACAACCGTGTCTGTCTGTTCGGTAGCAGGTGAATCCTGGAAGATGGAAGTTCTTCTGGGGTTTCAGCGCTGTGTCCTGGATGGCGATGATGTCCACTTGTGTTCTAGATAACAGTTTGTGTAGCTCATCCTTGCGGGCGAGTGCGCTGTTGATGTTCCAGGAGCAGATTGTGAGTTTTTCCGCAGGTTGTGCTGGCATTCAATGGTTTGTTTGAAGAGCTAAAGAAATTGCTTTTTGAACGCTTCAGGTAGGGCCAACAGTTCTTGGTTAACTGTTGTGGTTGCCGTCGTCGTCGTCCTGGTTGGCCCCCATTTTGGTGGTGCCCGTGGTGCTTGGGGTTGCGGCACAGCGTTTCTGGGTCCCTGCCTCCTTCGTGGTGGTTGGTATGTTTGTGTTTGTCGTGGTGGTTGGTATGTTTGTCGTGGTTGTTGTTGTTGTTGGGTGGGTCTTGTCGTGGGTTTGGGGAGTTTCGTGCAGCCTCTGAAGCTGGCCGTGTGTGGGCCCCCACAGATGGCGCAGGTGGCTGGCTGCTCCTTGGTCTTCACGCAGGTACGGGACTCGTGCTCTGCTCCGCATCTCACGCACCTGGGGGTGGAATGGCAGCACCTTTGTGCGTGTCCAAACCATTGGCATTTATGGCACTGGGAGACGAATCCGACAGTCCTCTGCCGTTGAGTTCCCACTCAAACCTTCAGCATGACACAGGTGTTAAGCGTGAAGATGTGGGATCCTGACTTAGATACTTTCACTAGGAATAGTGGAAGTGCTTTTTTTGTCATTAGAGGAAGAAATCTTTTTTAACCGACGAAATCAAAACGGAGGAGGTCCTCCAGTAGACGCGTATTTTTTTTATGTATTTTCACGCATAACTTTTGACAGAGCAGTTCCATTCCGATGATTTTTTTTTCATTGGATAGGGTGTACTTCGAAGTTGGTGCCATTGGAATTTGAACAAAAATGCAATCCCTAAGGGTGGCAAAATGGAGGATAGAAAAATAGGGGATGATTGATTTTTCACTTGTGAACATTGCCACACATATGTAGTTGACATTGACAGATCCGCCTACATACGTCACAATAATTGCATTCTATGAAAAGATGGAATCATTTACGAAGGGATTGAATTAACTAACCAGAACTTTCAAAAATAATTCATATCATATACATATACAATAAATATTTAAAGTGGATAATCATATTATTCAACAGATAATAGTTGAGGTGAGCTGAGTAAGTATATTTCAAGTAATAAAAAATTTAATTGGTAGTAATCAGTAGATTTCAGCCACAAAAAAGTAAGAAATAAAAACAAGCAGTTGAATTAGGTAAAGCGTATAATCATGGCGGTGAGTTGCACAACGGCGTACTTCCTCAAAGTAATATAATGATCTTGGATAATTGTTTGTTACTCACATTAAATTAGGTTCTCAATTATCATTAAGACTAAGGTTTTTTTAGTTTCTGCTTTTCAGTTGATTTTTTCGTGGGTTTAATCTTGTGTTCGAAACTTTTTATTATGTGTGTGGTGAAGGGGTGAGAAAACCAATAAACTCATTCTATTAGAATGAAGACAAACATTTTAACAAGGAAAATATAAAACTCCTGCAGTTAGGGTAAGTTGGAGTTAACATAAACAGGGGCAATTGCAGACACTTAATATTATTCAAATTTGGCGCGTACGAATGACGCTGAACAACGACAGATACAATGCAACCTTCATCCGCATTCAACTGTTTACACCGATTGTTTGTGCAACCGGTTTATAGACCTGGAGCTGATGCCCAAAAGGACAACTCATTTGCTACAAGTATGGCGACCCTTGAAGGGTCGAATTGCAAACTCAATGAAGGTCATAGCGCTGATATTGGATACGTTATCGCAGGACCAAGTAGCGAACTTGTCGGTTAAGTTACGGGTTTTGAACAATTTCATACACAAAAAATCTTGCAAATTTAGGTAGTTTAGGGAAAATAATCCGGCGGAGTCACTTACGCCCGCCATACCAATCAATCGCGTAGTTTTTTTCCAAACGATTTCCAATCTTATTTCAAATCATTCGTTTTGAGTACACTTTCACGAAAATCGCCACGCCATATCGTTTTGACGGGTATGAATAGTCGCTATACTGCTATACTGCTGAAATTTTGAATATGAGTACCCAACAAACATTATAGGTAAGATTTACGTCATTTCGACCTTCGAATAGGTCAGCGCCCTAATTGGCGAAGGTAATTATTACGTTATAATTACCTTAAATTTACCATTATGGGGAAAAATGGAAGTAATTCAGATGTCGAAATTTGGGAAATTTTGACATTTTTCCTTATAAGTTGAAGGCATAAATAGGTAAAATTGCCTCCAGACTAGTCGACTGATGGTAAAAATGTAGTCATTTTTACCTATTTCAGGTTATAAACACTGTAATGAAACAAACCATAGCAGGTTAGAAGAAGATGATAAAAGTTCACTGTATATTGTGTATCTTGACCTACATGCTCATTCGTGAAAGCGTTGGAGTTGACATGAACATGGCGTATGAAGAAAAAACTGTCAATAAACGTATAGCAGATAATGCAATTAGTGATGGTCTCGCATTCACACCTAGTTGTGATTTTATCTGCGATACAAACTTTTCTGTGATAATGTTGATTTTTACTCGTCTAAAACAAGTGGGCCCATCAAATTATTAAATTTGTATGAAAAAAAACTATTAATTTATGTCTACTTTCACAACTTCTTCCATCAAACACTTCAAAAACTGATTTTATAGATGAAGTATGTGTATACATATCATATTCACCTATTTTATGACTACCAACCATTAAAATGTGGTCGATTCGAGAAAATTATGTATTATTTTTATAATCGCGGAAACGGTTCAAACCGAAAAATATGGCGTACGTTCCATATGGGACCTATATGTCGAAATTCCTTGAAATTTTGACTATGAGAACACATAGTCTTCGTTCAAAGTCGAAAGTAACCTTTATTCCTGACTTTGAAGTCCATTTTCCTTATCTTGGGATTTCAGACCCTTTCACATTGTGGTCACATGATGAAATACAATATATGTTATTGGATGTTTTTTCATGCATGTCTATACGTTTCGTTCTCTGGATGGATTGCGAATCGTGGATAATAAATTTATATTTTACTTATTCTATGTTCTGTGCAGCAACACTCAAATGTCAATACGGGGTGAAAAAATCAATATGTTTTGCTAATGTAAAAGTTAAGCCAAGTTACCTATAGTTACTCAGAGAAATGGATATAGACTACAAAACCCTGTAATGAGTGTTTATTCTGAAATTAAATATCAAATCCATCAGTAATGTTAATAATAGTACGCGATATTTATATTTCAGTGCACATCTTCCCAGAATAGAAACCATGATTAATGTTATGGTCTAATGAGGGAATCTCTTTCCGAAGAGAAATAGCCAATCATAACATTTTAAATATAAAATGGTGTGTTGTGATTGGCTCAATAATTTTGATTTGACATTTCTGCGTTCCGCATGCGGTGCCCGGAAATATACAATTTATCAGCCAACTGTAAATACCATTAAAAAATCGACCAATTATGATTTGCTTGATTTTGACTTTTCCGGAAGTCACAATGATTGGTTTTGAAATTTTCGAAGCCATGGAAACTCATCATTTCAACACATCAATCTCTTATTTTTGTTAAAATAAATTTTCTATTTGATTTGATTTTTTTGCGTATTCAATACAATTTTTTTATCCATTTACTTCAAAAGGATGAACTTCATTGAATTCCATTTTGTCGCTGAATCATTGAAAACGTCGCGGCTGTAGTTTACCGCTGGCGACAGACGAAGCTTGCTGAACGCAGCCCATTCATTGTTCAGTATCTCTTACCGACATGACCTGAGACCTAACCAAAGTTTAGGGTTAACGTTTTTATTTCAATAATGGATGAGTGTTTTAAAATAGTTGCCGTCATAAAAAGACGTGGAGCAACACCCATAGTTGAATATGCCTATGTACCACATAAGTGGAAACAAAAAGAAGAGTGTTCTACCATCTTTTGGTAATTCAGATTTTCCATGCATTATTAATATTTTTAGTAGGTCACCAACTGCTTGTATGGAGACTTTATGCGACAAGGCCCAATGTCTGAGCTCCTCTAACAATGAGAGGTTATCTTTCAAGCTTTGTGCCTTATTCCCATTGAACTCATCGTCTTCTGATCCATATTTTCCCCCGGTATCATCATCAGTAAAAGCAATTCCACACTCTACATTAATTTCTGTAGTTGATGATGACTGACTGGAAGATGATGGCTCTGATCTCTGGATATCGGAAAGTATAGGATGGTTTCGGATTATATTTTCATTTGTTCTCATTGTGGCAGCTAATCGATAATAGTTGGTGGTTTACCTGTATGGTTTACTAACTCTCTTCGAATTTTTGCTCCGCATTTTATAGATTTCTAAAATTTAGGGCACAATAAAAAAATTAAAGGAAGTAAAGTGTATCATGTCATCCTCATCTGAATCGACTTGGTCTTTAATATCTGATGATAGACTAAGTTACTTTGAGGATTTTATTTTAGGTAACTTCGACTTCGTTGTAGACATTTAGTCTGATTGGACAAATATTGTGGTAATCTCGCCCTCATTGTAGAGCAGTAGGTATAAACTAGGTCAAGAAATGTCCAGGAAACTCCTTTAACTTAATTGGTGCCAAAATAGGTAATGAAGAGTATATGGTAGACCTGTTTACTGACTTGTCAATTCCCTGACTATATGAACACACATGAGGTAATAATTAGGTAAATATTCACCAGAAGGTTTTTCCTGAGAGTTCCAAGTATTTTGAACACATTTTGCTGGTTACCTTTAGGTAAAATTCAACCTAGTGAATAACTCTATTAACCCATGAGGCTGTGAAGGTATATTTGAAGTCCATAACAACTAATTTCATACTACGCACTACGCCTATTAAGTTTTTTGTTTTTGAAGGAGATTTGGTGGTCTCAATTATGGTTTTCATAACTCCAATTATAACTTCGGAGTTAGTTAGTACTTGAAGGTAAAATATTTGGTCAGAAATGGGTAAATTCGGACTTCTTGAAGCCGTTTTACCCCACTGTTTGGTATAATTTTCCTATAATGTTAGTTAAGGTAGTGTGATATGTACTCAAGAACGTATGCATACTCGCTAGCTTAGAAGAGGGGCATTTTCACAGGTAGCAGGTATGAAAGTACATAAAAAACTTCCTTACTTACGTTGAAGTATGGTAATCCGTTTGATAATTAATATCGTCCAGTTGGCTAAGCGGTCTAAGGCGCGAGATCTGAACTCTAATATAAAAAACTGGCGAGTGGTTGAATCCCCGCGCCTGACGATATTTGTTCCCATCGATATTGAGAAATGATTTGTTTTTTTTTATTTGGATATTCATCGCAAAACTAAATCATTGTCAATTTCGAAATGAAAAATAAAAAAAAATCTTGGGGATTCGAACCCTCGCAGAGTTTTGAGATCCAGAGCTTAGATCTCGCGCCTTAGACTGCTCTGCTAACTGGACGATATTGATTGCCAAACGCATAACCATACTTTAACGTAAGTTGAAAAGTTTTGTATGTACTTTTGTACCTGATACCTGTAAAAGTGACCCGCTTTCGAACTAGCAAGTACGCATACTACATATCACACTATTCATACTTAAAATTTCAGCTTTGCTAACATGAGGTAAGTTTGCCGGCCCTGGGAGCTCACTCTGAAAGTATTATATTTCTCAAAGATAAATAACCAAAAAGCACCCCATTCTTTTCGGCATAGTCGTTAAATATTAAACTCATTTTTAAATTTTAAGTGCGTTGAGAGTCTTTGTGTTTTTTTAAATATATATTTTTTATATTTTTAACTTGAATTAAAAAGGATTACATATCAAAATTAGAAAAAATATTGTGTGAAATACGACGAGAAACCCTATTTTTCGTAACTCGCTTTCTTTTGCGGAACTCGCTTCGCTCGTTCCGCAGAAATTCGCTCATTACGAAGAATAGTCCTTTTCCCAACTGGTTGCACAGATAACTATTTTCTACGACTGTCACAAAATACCTTCATTGTATGTTCGATGATTATTCCTAAATTTAGTACATTGTAATACTCCTTTCCATTATGCACTAGTTGCTGGGCAACTAGTGCACAATGTCTGAAAAACGCACGGGTAGATTTTCGCAATATCCGTCACGACAAAAGAGGCGTGGAGTGAATAAAACAAAATATGCCGTAACCAGGTAACATTGTCGTAACCATACAGACAATACAATCGCAAACATAAGTGACAATTCAATATTTCTTTGAAGAACGATATTATAGAGGTATTTCGAAATTAGTTCAGCATGGAAAGTAGTGACAGTGGAAGAAGTTTAACACCGCCAAGTGTTATGGAGGCAGCAAATAACGCTTCATCAAATTCAGTGCCTAAAAAATCTAAAGAAAAATACACAGTTTCGTATACCATATTCATGGACTGGTGCAAAGAACAGAAAACTAGTTCTCGTTCAGAGAATGTTCTGATGGCTTACTTTGGAAATATATCAAATAAATTTGAATCTTCCTCTTTATGGGCACACTATAGCATGTTAAAAACGATGCTTAGTATCAATAATGGCGTGGATATCAGTAAATATTTCAAATTGAGAGCATTTCTGAAGCGGAAATCAGATGGATACGAAGCAGAAAAATCAAAAGTTTTCACAACGAAGGAGATTGATACGTTCATCAAATAAGAACCAGACAACGAATACCTTGTAGCAAAAGTAAGTTCCACAAGATTCAGTAAATTAATTATAATTTGTTTATATTTTTTTATTGCAGGTTGTACTTATCATGGGAATAATGGGTGCTTGTAGGAGAGATGAGATGTACAAAATGAAAATTGACGATTTTGAAGATTTAGGTGCCGCAGCCTTAGTCCACATTCCGAACACCAAAACAAAAACTTCTCGAAAATTTACTGTAACGGAAAAATATGCTGACATTGTGAAAAAATATTGGAATCTGCAACCAAGTAATGTCAACGATGCTTATTTCTTCCTAAATTATCAGAAAGGAAAATGCCTGTCCAAAAAATTGGAATAAATAAAATAGGAAATATGGGAAAACAAGTTTCTTCATACTTAAAACTTCCGAATCCTGAGTTATACACCGGCCACTGTTTCCGCCGATCTTCAGCTACAATACTGATAGATAGTGGCGAAGATATAACAACAGTAAAACGGCATGGTGGCTGGCGCTCTACAACAGTAGCTGAGGGTTACATCGAAGAGTCCCTGACTAGTCGAAATAACATACCCAATGGAATATTAGGGTCGATCAAAAAGTTGTCAGACCTTCCATCGACATCAGTTACAGAAAATGTTAATAATGTCAACTTTTCCCTCAAAAAAACGGATTCTATTTTCCCAAAATTTGTTTTTAATAATTGTACCAATGTAACACTGAATATTGTTGATAACAAATGAGAAGATATTTTTTCGCAATTATTGTAGTAGGTGCTTAACACATTTACCTAGTACGTTATGTTTTTCAATTAATTAATAGAAGTACATTTCTCATGTTTGTTGTTTTTTACTAACACTGTATATTATAACAGTCGTAGAAAAAGTATAGTGTAAAACTCGCACGGAATGACCATTTCCTACTCGTATGATTTGCAGCACTCGCTTGCAGCTCGTGCTGCAAACTTTCATACTCGTAGGAAATGTATGTCATTCCGTGCTCGTTGTACAATATACTATTTCCCACATCTTCACGCGAGTATGGCAGTCTCCAGCAACATCGTCATAGTATGGGGTATATTGAAGTGAACCGAACACAATGATACTGTAGTGAATAGTTTTACTTCTTGCCCAATCGTATTCAAAAAACGTTTCGAAACAAAACTTCAAGTATAGCGCTTCATTTGCAGTTGACCAGGAGTATGGCTAATATATTAACGGTCATATTGTATCAAGAACTTTGAAAAATCGACTACTTATACCCGTCAAAACGGTAAGGCGTGGCGATTTTCGTGAATGTGTCCTTGAAAAAAATTATCTGAAACAAAAACGAGCCTCTAGGCAATCGTTCAAAAAAAACTTACCTGTTTCCATTGGTATAGCCGCGGTCCGACTAGGCTGGTTAGTAGCCGCTACTAACCAGCCGCTGGTAATATTGCCAGCAAGCAGCCTAGTCTGATCCAGAACCAGCGGCTGGTGAATGCCAGCGGGCTAGTGTTTACTAGCCGCAATCAGAAGTTGAACATGTTCAACTTTTTAGCGCTGGCTACCCTCCGCTGGCAGTCACGTGATCTCCTCGCTGGCGCCAGCCAGCCAATGTGAACCCCTAGTAGCTCACAAGCGGCTGGTGAATTAAGACATGTCTAGTTGGTTTTATGCAGTGTTATTTAGTTTCGTTATACTGTATTTTCTACTTTTTTTTGTGATTAACAGTGAATATGGTTGACAGCAACAAGTGGTCGGGCAAAGACATTATAACATTTCTAGATTTATTCCGAAATTATCCTTGCCTGTGGGACGCTTCGCCTGCAGACTACATTAACAGAAATGCCAAAGACGCAGCTTATGATGAGTTATTGCAAAGACTTGAAGAACGAGGACTTAAATCAGGTTTGGCCCCATTGAAGAGAAAAATAAAAAGTCTACGTGATACATATAGAAGTGAAGTTTACAAAATAGATGACATGTTGCACGCACACACACAATGTTTTCAAGTCATCAACAGCAACTGTACTAGCGGCTATTTACTTTATAATGTGAACCCTTCAGATCCGCTGGCTGATGGCGATATTTACCAGCGGCTGGTTAGTAGCGGCTACTAACCAGCCTAGTCGGACCGCGGCTTATCGCGAGCTGTAAGCGACACCGCATGGGTAAGACATTTTGCTTTTCCCAGATTATTTTTCATTAACTATGCAATATTTTTTGTGTACGATATCGTTCAAAACCTGTAATGTATCCGACAAGTTCGCTACTTCGTATCCACTACCAGCGGAGTTCGCTACTTCGTATCCACTACCAGCGCTATGACCGTCATTTCCCTTTCATTGATTATGTAATTCGACCCTTCAAGGGTCGCCATACTTGTAAGTAAATGAGTTGGGCATCAGTTCCAGGTATATTAGATGAAAAAAAATCTTTCTGTTCTTGCTGTATGAAAAGTTGTAATACAGGCAAGCTGTGTTATACAGGGTCCGGCATAAAGTTCGCAACATATAAAAAACTTTTTTATTATTGATTTCTCAAAAAAAATCCTCCATTATGAAAACCTCTGCTTTATCTCAAACCTGAAATACAAACACCAAAATTGACACTATACGAGGGGAATAAAAAAGGATGGTTTGTTTTCAAAATAATATGATCCCATCACTCTATTTCTCACGGTAGAATTCAAATCCATGGGGAAATATTGTTCAAAATCGAATGTTGATCCAGAAATTCGAATCATAGCCACCTATGACCAATTACATATTTCAGCTTTTTTTCTCAATTTTTCCTCATCGCCCTGTACAACATGAGGAATATCATACTAGACGAATGGTATTTTGTTAGATATGATGAAATCACACTCTGAATTCTTTCACATTTCTTCCTCCGATCGAAAAATCACATTTGTTGAACTATGTGACGGAATTTCACAAAATCTTGCTGCAAATAGTAAATAAAACTGAATAGTATCCAAGGTATGATGCCAGAGTGAAAATGAATTTATTTTCACACTACGGATACATTTTTTCAAAACTATCGGGAATTGTAAAATATGACCATTTTTTTATAGTTTTTTTTCAAGCAAGACATTAGAATGCATCTACAATATTTTATTCAATTTTTTGCAGCATTCAACGTAAAAAATTAAGATTTTAATCCACTCGAAAAATGTATTCACGTATTATTTATAAATTTCAAAATATCGTAAGTTGTTACATTCGACTTCGATAGCAATACCCAGCTTCCATAGTTTTGTTCTTTGGATTTTACTGTGAATGATTGGGATACAGAACATTTGCCGATCACAGTTGGCTTTGGAAACAAATCCATTTCTAATTGTAAACAAACCATTATTGACCCATCAAGAATAACTTACAAATCTGTGGAGTCATTTCAGTAGTTTTTCAATTCAATCATGGCTGCTCGACTAAGTATACAGGAGAGAGTGGAGATTGTGATGATACATGGGTGACAATGATCATACTTGTAGAGACACTGCCAATATTTTTAATGGAAGACATCCAGGTGAAAACGTTCATAATTCGACAATTACAAGAATCTTGAAATGATTCAGGAAATCTGGATCGGTTCCGAAAAAAATACAAAGTCACACATAAACGACCGATAACTGAAAATGAAGAAATGGTTATGAATATTATGCTGTCTACGATTGAAAAAATCTCTGGTATATCCGATCGATCAATGAAAAGAGTTCTAGGTAATAATAAATTCGAACCGTATAAACCAAAATTCATACACACTTCGAAACCGAGAGATCCGGACAATCGCTTGGATTTCTGTTTCTGGTTTCAGTCTATAATGGAAGATAATAGACAGTTTTCGAAAAAAAATCTCAACAGTGACGAGTCAACCTTCACATCAAATGGGGTAGTCGCTCCCAGAATTGCAGGTGGTGGGCAGATAATGATTCCCATTTCAGGATACAATGTAGAGACCAATATCACTTTGCAGTAAACATCTGGTGCGGAATTCTTAATGACATTATTGTTAGACCAGTATTTTTCAGACAACCACTGAATTCTGCCAGATACTTAAGATTGCTGCATACATTCCTCTCCGATTATTCAAATGATATTCCTCAGGACATGAGAGCTGGAATGTATTCTCAACAAGACGGTGAATCCGTTCATGCTACGCTAGAAGTGAGAAGGTGGTTAAACGGAACATTTCCAAATCGATGGATTGGAAGAAATTCCAATAACGATTGGCCCGCCCGGTCACCGGACCTCACTCCTTTGGATTCCTCTTATGGGGATATCTCAAACAGAAGGTATATTCAGGAAGACCATTTCAAAATATACGTCATTTGCAGAATACTATCAGGGATTGTATTCGGGGAATAGCTCCCCAGATACTAAGAAATGTTCATGATGCAATGCACCGCCGTACTATGCAGTGTATCAAGAATAGGACATATTTCTTTCAAAAAATGTTATGTGTATTGTGAAAATTAATTAATTGGCATTCTGGCCTTCATACCTTGGAGACAATTTAGTTTTATTTACTATTTGCAACAAGATTTTGTGAAATTCCGTCACACAATTCAATTAATGTGATTTTCCGATGGGAGGGAGAAATGAGAAAACATTCAGAGAGTAATATCGTCATATCCCAACCTATACCATTCGTCTAGCATAATAATCCTTATGTTGTACAGGGCGATGAGGAAAAAATGGGGAAAAAAGTTGAAATTTGAAATTGGTCATAGGTGGCTATGATTCGAATTCCTGGATGAACATTTTATTTTGAAAAATATTTACACTAGGGTACAAAATAAAATAGTTGGGCCCGATCAAGATGATAAATAACAAAGTTATGTCAGTTTGCTCTTTGGTGCACGAACGTATCACTGGTAAGAATTAACAACCAAATTATCTACCTTTGGTGATATTTTGCGAAGCATGACACGTGCAAATGTTCTTTACATTTTCCACAAATATAAATTGTCTGGTTATGACATACTCTACATCTTCTTCGTGCTTTAGTTTCATGAGTTATGAGAATATGACTAATGTTATCATATCGAATTTCAGCAACAGGGCGAAGGACATTTCTAACTACGTATTGCCTTTCATTTTTCAAGAGACGTATAGCAACGTATGATTTGAAATCAAGTTGGGACATTTTTGTTTGATTGGCTACGTTATAGCGCTTCCAAGCATTCACAACCATACTATCTAGAGCATTGCGAAATATGGGCCACCACCATTTCTACCCCAATACTCTACACCTATAATTTGCAATACCGTTGTCATGGAGGTCCCTTCCATAGATCTATTATATTTGGTAATGGTATGAGGCTGGGATACCTCGATTTTCTTTTTTTCTTTTCGATTATATCGTTTTACATGAGTTATTGGTTGTATATTGAAAACATTGCTGCAGACAGTAACCGTAGAGTTATCATTCCAGCGCACGAGGGAAATTTTAGTTTTTCTCAGATGCAGAAACATAAGAACCTCGCTCCCGCTTAGATAATTGTTTTGAATTTCCGAGTGGGCAGTGGTGCATTCTATTATCTCGTATTGTTCCTGTTGCAAAAAATCCTTTATTTTTCAATTGTTGAAATAGTTGATATGATGCGACATAGGACTATCAATCACAGAAAGAAGACTCATTACAACATCGCCACCAAGACCTAATTTTGAGTGTTTCTCACTAGCCCCAGCATATGGAAGAGAGTAAAATAAATAACCATCGTCTGAACAATTGCACCAAAGTTTGAAACCAAACCTCACTGGTTTGTTTTTTATGAACATTTTGCAGGAATATCTTTCATAATATTGGACCATTTGTTCATCAATAGATAGATTGTAAGAGAAAACACCCCATTGTAAATTATTTCCATTGATTGCATCCAAGGATGGTCTAACTTTAGCAAATTTATCATTGATATCTAAATTAGTGTTGTCTGATAAATGCAAGTTTTGTTTTATTCTCTGGAATCTATTTCTACTCATGCATTTTTTTTATAATATGGACGCCTTCATCCTCATCAGTGGACCAGTACATTGGAATTTGTGGTAATAAGTGATAACCAGAAAATAACAATATACCTATGAAATTCAAGAGATCATTTTTTGAGAGATTGAAATCTAATCGGTTGTTATCATGCGAATATTTCAATGAAAAGTCCAATACCATTTGAAGTATTTCATCGTCCAGAAAAAGATGGAAAATCTCCACTGGTGTCTTGCCAGCAAGCTCATTCTGGATACACTTCCTGTCCGCAGATTCCTTGGATATTGCGGAATGAGTATACTCAATTTCCCCGTTCACCCATTTTGTCTCAGAAAAAACCTCACGTGATGACATAGGAGCTGAGCGTTTTCTTTTGGATGCCAAATCCTCTTCATCTGATGGACTCCACCCATCCTGTTCATCTTCCCTCACATCATTATGTGAATCAGGCACGTGTCGTTCAAAAGTTCCAGCTATATCAGTCGATTCATTTTCTGGTGAATAGTTTTCATCGTCCATGTTTTCCTCGTCTGTGAGCGTATCAACATCTGGAGGTATAAAAACTGCATCAATGACATCTGAAAAATAAATCTACTATGATATCTTGCATGAAGAATACCTATCCATTATATTCCAAACAATCATACGTACCTACATGTCCCTGTGGTTTCTAGTTCATCAACAGCTTCCTCCAAAGCTGCTCCTAGTTCTTTTTGGGTCAAAACCTTTCTGAAAGACATTTTCAGTCACTTCGATAACCGAACAACTACACCGCAACATCAATCAATCGGTTCTGAATTATTCTCACGTAGGCTCACAGCTTAGGTAAACTTTTCTGAGCTTGTCGAAATATCGCTAGAGCTCACGCACGATACCAGTGATGCGCGAACGCACCAATCTTTTTTTTTATTGCTACAATTATCCCATTGTTCATTACAACAAGTTCATGTGTGATATATCATTGTGTCACAAAATGACTACACATTGATGAAAACTGAAAAAAAATCTTGAATCTGAGTTATATTTTGTCAGTGCCAACAAAATGTATACAGCCAAAGTAATTTTCACCCCACTTTAGAGTGCACTAAAATCTGAGATTTCCTTCTGATCTAACGTTACATATTTTTATTCAACAGTATCAGCATATTGAAAGGTAATACCCAGTGATTTTCACGATATCAACAATATCTTGCCCGCCGAAAAATATTAAAGTTGCGATGCGTGAACGCACCGCTAGGAGGTAATGGGTTAACATTATTTCTAACCCAGAATCCTACACCACCACCTCTGAACGAGGTCCTACAGTAGCAGTCAATGAGATGGGGCCTTCTTCCTAAGTTTTAAGCGATCTAGTTCTTCAATGCGGAGACCATCTGAAGATTAACTCGTCCGCCATCCTGGAGCTGCCATCTTGAATTTATGAATTTTGACACAAAATTAATAACCTTCGACTAAATCCATATTCTGCGATCCCGAAAACCCCAACATACCAATTTTGAATGGAAACGATCCATAATCACAAAACTCGTCCACCATCTTGGAGCCGCCATTTCGAATTGATTAATTTTGACAATGAATTCATAATGTCCGACCTCAAAAAACCCCCACATACCAATTTTCAAATAAAATCCGACCATAATCTTGATTTCATGAATTTCGACACAATATTCATTATTTTCAACTCCAAAAACCCCCACATAACAGTTTTGAATCGAATCGTACAAATCGCGTCTGCCATCTTGGAGCCGCCATTTTGTTTTTTCCTTATGAAAAATTGTATAATGCATTGTCATCGGAATTATGATCACCTGCCGATTTTACGTTAATCGGACAATTAGAAATGGGTGAAAATAACTTGCAAGATTTGTGTATTGTGTGAACTAAACATACAAATGTCAAGTTAATATAAAGCGCTGGTAAAAAAGGAAGAATCAGTAGAAATGCAACGGGGAACCTGTATACTGATTTCAATTTATTTCTATTGGAAATATTTTAATTGAAAAATCAGAAAGATTGATTCAATAAGGCGGACATTGAGAAAAAATCTACATACTCGTCTATATCAAAACGATTGCAATTGTGTTGACAGTTTATAAGCATTGTTTTTCTCATGTTCAATACTTTGTATTCAATAATGACAATTTTCAAATGACTTCAATATCGAGTACACGGAAAAAATAGAAATAACACTGATATGTGGTTATTATGATAGTAAAGGAAGTAGCAAACATTTTCCATAGAAAGCATTCGCATGAGAAAATACGGGTGTGGGTTGAAATATATGAAATTTCCCATGCTGATTCACTTCGAATGAGGGTCACATCGTTGTATTGAACGTCATCGAAACACCAATAGTTTGGGTGAAATTTATATCAGAAAATACAGAAGTTTCTCAGAGGATTGTTCCCGTACTGATATACTAAAAATTCTGCAAGTACTGTAGCGAAACGCCCATATTTATTCTTCAAAATTCGACTGGGTTCACGGTTTACATTGGTAATGTATCTTTATCTGTTAAATAGGTCCAGAGGGGCGACCACCCAAATTTTGGGATGGGCAATTTACGACATATTTCCGGCCAGGAACGCAAAATTCGGTAAATATAGTTCCAGAGTGAGTCGTTCAATAATACGGTTGAAATAGACTAAAATAATTTGAAAAAAATGCGATAAAATCTTCTATCACGATGATATTCGATAAGAATATTTCCCGAATCATATTTAAAACTGTAAAATCATCAGAATTTATGTAATATTCGAATTTTCGAAGGGGAAGTCACAAACAATTCTCGTTCCAAAATCGAAGGAATCGTTTTACGGAACCATCCATTCATAATGATCTTTTACAACTCTTGTACTCATTCAAAAACCCAGAATATATATATATATATAAATATATATATATATATATATATATATATATATATATATATATATATATATATATATATATATATATATATATATATATATATATATATTATAGTATCGGAAACATTTTATCTGGGGTATAGACAGAAATCTACACGAGCAACAAGGAACGCAATGATATGATACTACCACATAAACAAGAGAGACGCATTGCTGTGCGCCCCTCCTGTTACCCCACCCGACGCATTAACTGACCACGTGGCAATGCGACACAGCGCACAGCTCGCCAAGCGAAAACAGAAGATCGTAACAATTATCACCTTTTGAAACATGCCGCCTATTTACACAACCGCAGAGAAAGTACAATAGATTCGGCTATTGTTTGGCCCAAAATGGTGGTTTGTTCGAACATTTAATGAAATAATTCCGTAAACAAAATATTTAATTTGGTTTATCTTTTCTTGTAAATATTTTTTTCCTCTCCATTCAAGAAATAATTGTTTTTCTGTAAGAAATTAGTTTTTTGTTTTTATTGTCTTACAGGAATATCGTTTGCTTCTGTTATGTTTGAGAATTTTGTTTTGTTTTCGCGGCCACCACGGCACCAAAGATATTTTGATCTACCTGTCGTGCGACAGATTAAAATGAATCAATGATTCAGTTTAATCAGTTCAAATTATCTGAAGTGAAATCATCGTCAATAATTCTTCTTCATTGCACATTCTCCCGACTGCTGCTGGTATGATACAGACGTCCTGAGCTGACCGCCGGGACCGCCCTGATTCTCCTATCTCTGTGTCGTGACGTAAATATCCCTTCCTCAAGCGAGTCGAGGAGAAATTTTAATACTCTAGTACTCTACTACTACTAGTACAGGAATCTCAAGAATTTGTTTTGAATTTTTTCTATTTTGAAAAGTGTAATTTGATATTCTCCTAACCAAATTTCTGATCCGAATTCAAGTTTTGATCTGACTAGAGTGTAGTACAAAATCTTTATAGCTTCTATATTGGAAAAATCCGATGTTTGTCTTACTATGAAGCCTAACATACGGTTTGCTGATTCAATTATATTTTTTAAATGGTTTGAAAAGGATAGTCTATCATCATATGTAATACCCAGGTCTCTCATTTCCCTAACGCTCTGCAACCCCTCTCCTTGCATCATGGAATCAAATATTATGGGCTCTCTTAACTTTGTGATTCTCATAACACTGCATTTTTTCAGATTGAAGAATAGTTTATTTTCACAACTCCACTCGCAAACATATTGTAAGTCCTTCTGCAACATAACACTGTCTCTGATAGTTTCTATTTTTTTTTTAAATTTTGAGATCGTCTGCAAATAATAAACAGCTCGAGAACTTGAGAACTGAGGGCAAACCATTGATAAACATAACAAAGAGTAAGGGTCCCAAATTGGAACCCTGTGGTACTCCAGAATTAGCTTAATATTTCCCTAAGGTATTTCCATTATGTTTGACTACTAAAAATCTATTTTCAAAAAAACTTCCAAACATTTTGAGTGTGCTATCAGAGAGTCCAAACTCATTCAACTTTGTTAACAGTACACCGTAATCAACTTTGTCAGAAGCCTTTTTAAAATCAGTAAATATTACATCGATTTGTGATTTATTCTCAAGGGTTTCATACCCTGTACAAACAAAGCTGAATAAATTTGTATTAACAGATCTTTTGGTAACAAATCCATGTTGCTGAGGCGTTATACTATTCTCAACATATCCATATAATCTTGAATATATGATTTGTTCAAATAATTTAGAAGGTGCGGGCATTATTGTTATTGGTCTGAAATTCTCAATGTCCATCTTGTCACCAGATTTGAGAATGGGAGTAACTACAGCTGTTTTCCATAAACTCGGAAATTCATTCGTTGTTAGGATTAAATTAAAGATATGTAGTAGTGGTGTTGCCAACCACTCACTTACACCTTTCAATATATAGGGTGGAATACCGTCTATTCCAGCTGCCTTCTTAGGTTTCAGTTTCCTTACTGCTTCTTCATATTCAGACTGCGTGACTTGTTGCATGCTGAGCGTATCATTTGTTACAGGACCACCACTCACACAATCATAACATGACTGATACGATGACTTGGTCTTTGAGTAAACAGAGGCAAAAAACGTTGCAAATGCTTCTGCTGTTTCAGTGTCCTCAATTTTTTTTTCTTTATATACATAGTTTCCAATACTATCATTATTGTTTTTTCTGTCATTTACAAAATTCCAAAAATTATTTATGTCTGTACCCAACCCATTTTCAATTTTTTTAATGTATAGTCTCTCCTCTAATCTTATTAGTGCTTTAATCTTTTTTCTCAAATTGTTGAACTGTACTGCATAATAATCAGATACAAATCTTAATTTCCTTAACCTCTCTTTCTCTTTCAGCAGTTCTTTAATTTCATTTGTGAACCAAACCTTATATTTCTTAGAGTTTTTATACAAATTATACTTTGGTACACATTCATCAATAATCTTATTCCATTTACCATAAAAAATTTCTACTGCCACATTTACATTTTTTTCTGTTGTTACATTGGACCAGTCGGTGTCCCTCACCATTTCGCAAAGTCTATGAAATTCAGCTTTTTTGTAGTTGTATTTGAATTCCTTCAGGTTTTGCTTTTGTTCATGTCTATTAGTATTTATGTTGATTGTAATATCTAATGCAGGATGATAAACATCCTCCATAACAAAAGGGATATTGTCCCTTCTTACGTAACAAGAAGTGGAGTTACTTTCAGAACTGATGACTAAATCTAACGTTCTTCCTTGATAATTTAGTATATCATTGTATAACTGAAATCCATTGGAATCAACAAAATCTTCAAAGCACCCCAAGTTATTATTATTATTATTATTACAATGACGATTATAATTCATTCCAGTGATATCCCTGATGCTGAAATCCCCCATAATATATACCTTATCCATATCACAATCTATCAAATTGTTTAGCAAAAACTCGAGAGCAGATTCATACATATCGCAGACGCTTCCTGACGGTATATATATATGGCGCAAAAAATGTACTTACCGTTGCTAATTCTCAATTCAATAACAGCTGCTTCAAATGTAGTACTTTGTGTTACAATTCTCAAGATTTTTATTTCTTTTTTAATTGCAATCAGTACACCACCTCCTGTTGTTTTCTTTGTTAATTCCAAATTTCTATCTGCTCTCACTAAATTATATATAGTATTATCAACAATTTCCCCATCCCTAATTCCTTTCTTCAACCATGTTTCGACTGCCACCACAATATCAAAATCTTGAGACAGACAGCTACTAAAAAAATCGTTACACTTTGTATTTAACCCTCTACAATTTTGATAATATACTTTTAGTTCAGCTAACATCAATTAGTAATCGAATTGTGAGCTCCTTACTCATTAGAATATTAATACATAAATAAATAAGTGGTAATAATCAGACCAGTCTAATACTTAATAGAAATAAATATAAATTTTCTACAAACTAAAAACATTTGGAACATGTATAATACAATCAAACCAAATCCCATTAAATCCTATATATTTTATTATTCGCCAAGTGGAAATGAGATATTCCACTCTGGCAAAAAACAACAGGTGCAAATAAAAGGTAAAGTTCAGAAAAACCAAAAGTTTTTTCACTGCTACTTCTGTAGATTAGCCAAATCAGTGTCCACGCGTACCCAATGCACAACGTTGCCAATTTTTACAAAAATTCTGCAATTCTTGGTCCATACGGCTTTACTGCCAAATTTCAATTTTGTTGCAAGTAGAAGTTTGTACAATGCATGAGTTAACTCCTCGTTGATAAATACTTTGGTACCTTTCAGGGAAATTCTCGCTTCAAGAATCACATTCCTCTTCAGAAAGTAACAACAATGGGTCTTGGCTTCATTAAACTGTCACCTTTTTTCCCAATCCTAAATATATTGTATATTTCGAATTGTGAGCACTTTATTTTCATTCCATCATTAAACAGTGTCAATACTTTAGCTAGTAAATTTTCCATGATTCCTACAATCCTAAGTTTATTTTCGGTGAGATTCATTAATGATCTTTCTTGCTTTCTCTCTAATTCATCTAACTTCGTTTTATTGTGTGTGATTACATTCTCCGATATTGTTAATTTTGAGAATATATTAGTAAAATTTGACTCACTTTTATCCTTGGTCTTTTCTAGGTCTATGAGTGATATTTTCATATTTTCCACCAAACCTTCCAGTCTTGATAGTTTTGATACAATTCCATTCATATTTTCCTCCATGCTATCAATTTTCTTCTCAAGTCTTTCTATACCTTCATTGAACTTTTCTGTGAGTTCAGGCATCATTTTGTTCATTATAGTTTCTATTATCGTTTCGTCCACAGTCCTAGTTCTCTGGGTCATTTCAAATATTAATCGCTACGAAGGATCAGAGCAACTGTCAACACTGTACTGTACAGAAATAATTCGAATAACTTGAATTATTTTTCTTCACTTCATAACTATGTTCACAACAATATTTTCGGAAACTTTCTCTTTATATTGCACTTTTATGGTTTGTTAACTAATCATTCAGTTGGACTCATAATTTATTTTGGCCGATTTACCACTGAAAATATGAAATAAACGGCGAGCTCACACAGACGATGTTTACTGTGTCGCCATACCACATTACTGTGTCGCCATACCATATAGTCTGGTTACGTTACCACTACTCCACCACAACCTTTCGTGATTTCCTAAATATAATGAACTGAATCGTACGCTGCCTTACTTGACAACCCGAGGTACATTCAACGGGCTGAAAATGTATAATTCACTTCCAATATCAAATCGCTGTAAGTGTAGTGAGCTCACATTATTCAATCAATTTTGCATTTCCTATCTCCTTATAGGGATTAAATGCGTTGACATATAATTCTGAAAGGACCTAGTGTGGTTTTATCGCAGAACAATCTCGAATCAACTGTGGTTTTATCGGAGGTAAATACATAAGAGATACATTTTTTATCGATGAATGCATGTTTGATTGTATAGAAGTTTTATTGTCATGGCAAACAATCGAGAATCGAGGGAGTGAAAAAATCGCCAGAGCTTGCTCGAACGATTTTTTCTACTTTCCTTGATTCGAGATTTTTTGCCAAATGACAATAACATTTGAATACGATTTGAAATGTATTTATCTATAAAAAAATTAATCGAATGTATTTTAGGGAGATCAATACACAACTACATTATAAAGTCAATTTAGTTTGAAATACAAAATTCAATTGAGGAGTAAGAATTTCAAATCAACAATTAACATTTCAAATTAATAGAAAACATAGTAAAATATTCACAAATTATTTAGAGTTTCAGTAACAAACATATTATGAACATTGAAAGTGCAATAGTTGTATGTTATATTATGACCAGTTTGTTAATATCTCTTGTAGTTTGGATTCCAGAAGGTTTAGGTCTCAGGTTGTTGATTAAATTAGCATGATGGTCCTCGTCTAACTGTAAATGGGGGCCTAATGACCTAGCATTTGCATATCCAGTCATTTTGATGAGCTGTTCTTCCGGGACACCTGACTAAGCAAGATTTGATACAGCGCTTGATCGATTTGAGTGATTTGTGATCTTGTTTGTAACGGTATCAAGCCCTGTTCTTTCCGCAGATTGTTTGGTCCATTTTCCAATCTCATATTTTTGCATATTTTTGTACCATCCAAAATTGATTTTATTCCAGTAAAGATTTACAGTCAGAAATACACGTCCTGGCGTAATTCTAGTAGTGCGTTTAGACATTAGTTTTTTAAATAACCTCACCGGGCACACATGAAGATTATGGTGATTAGGCACTAACCACTCACTGTCTGATTATTTTTGAGCTCCACCCTGCCATGATTTGGAAAAAATCGGTTTTTATTCAATTGTTCCAGTTGGGTTACCAATCGATTTCTTTTCCAGTTTGAAAAAGTGCACTTTGCATCTTGCTGCTTCTCCCCCTCTCTAGGCTCATTATATGATGAAGCTCTCCTTCTGGAAAATCTTCGTTCCACAAATTCATTATTTACTTAGAGCAATTAAACTTTGCTTTCTCTTGTTGGGAATAGACTGAAGCTGCTTTCGTTTCGCATTTTTGCATCCCTTGCTTCTCTGAATTCAATGTCTGCAAAAGGATTATATGTTCGAGCGTACTATCTATAGTATTTTTCTTGGAAAAGTTCTGCAGTAACATTCCACATAGTCTTATATTGTATTCTTTATAATCTCTACAATCAGCTCTCTTCATATTAAAAGCCCAATCTTTCATGACTAATCCAAGCTCTTGATCTGAAGTAGTTTCTATAAGATCATAATGTTTCTCTTTCAAAAATATTTCAACCTGTTTCCATATTGACTTTTGGCTATTTACTGTACTTTTCGGAATAACATTCTGTACAGTTCTTTCGGTAATTTTTAAAGATTCTTGACCAAATCTTGCCATTTTGAAACGACGTTGTATTAAGAAAACTCGAAAATAATCTGACAGTGACAGTTGTCAAAGTATAGAATTGTGTATAGTTGATCAGAAACAAGGTGCATATTTATCAGTTATTGGGAAAGATAGGTAGCTTTTTATCATTAAAAAAACTTTTTAACAAAAAATTAAACCGACGAAAAAATCAACTGAAAAGCAAAAAATAAAATGAACCTTCTTAGTCTAAATGATAATTGAGCTCCTAAACTAATGTGAGTAACTGATTTTGAGTCGGCGCCAAACAAACAATTAACGAAGATCATTATCTATGAAAGAAGTCATCAAAACGCAGCCGTGCATCTCGCTGCCATCATTTTACACTTCACCTAATTCAATTGCTAGTTTGTTTGGCACCGACTCAAAATCAGTTACTTACATTAGTTTAGGAGCTCAATTATCATTTAGACTGAGAAAGAAGGTTTATTTCATTTTTTGCTTTTCAGTTGATTTTTTGCGGTTTAATTTTTTGTTAAAAAGTTTTTATTTTTTACTTTTCAGTTCCGTATTTCGTTGGTTTAATTTTTTGTTGAAAAGTTTTTATTTTTCAATTTTTTGTGGCTAAAATCTACCAATTACTACCTACTTGTTTTTTAATTACTTCCAAAATACTTACTTACCCACCTTACTTCAACTATTACCAGTTAAATAATATGATTATCTACTTTTACTATTTGTTGTAATATAAATTATTTTCGTTGTTCTGGTCAGTTTATTTCATTACTTTGTATATCATTCCATCCTCTCATAAAATATACTGATTTTGACGGATGTTAAACAAGAATAATGTCAGTAGCGATCTGTCATTGTCAACTACGTATGTGTATGCCAATGTTCACTAGTGAAAAATCAATTATCCACTATTTTTCTACCCGTAAGGGTGGATAATTCCTTTCGAAATCCAAATATAAGGTATACCCTATCTATTAAAAAAAAACATCCAAATCGAAGAACCTAGTACAAAGTTATGCCTGATAGAATCGGTTAACGGACCAGAATTCAGAGGGTGAGTGATCAATATCCTTAATTTCGATACCCTAAGGGGTGGATTCCATCTTTTAAATTCAGAAAGGACCAAATTTGAAGTACACCCTATCCACTGAAAGAAGAATTATCGGAATCGGAACTCTCAGTAAAAAGTTATGCGTGATCACACATAAAAAAATATGATGGAAAAAAAATATACGGGTCGAATAGGGAACCTCCTCCTTTTTGGTTTCGTCGGTTGAAAATGACTGTTAATTGGTCGATTCTATGAAATTGGAGAAATATCATCAGTTCTCAGAATAGGCGTGTATTATTGAGTATAAAACAGCGAGAAGATATTTATCACTATAAAAGTGCTGTGATTGGTTCTCTAATGAATGAAATGCCATTCAAGGTAATCAAATGAGGTTTTTCATGACTGCAACCCCAAGGAATAAGCTCTTAGGTTCATTCGTACAGTTCACTCCCAAAATGACACACAAAATGGTGTGCCAATGGAAAAATCTTAAAATTTTATTTAAAAAATGCAGTGGTCAAAACATTGAATAATTTTAAAAATTACAAATTTGAATTTTTAGGCTATTCTTCAAAAACCAAAAACTCTACTTCGAAATATGATATCAATATTAGGCAATAGTAGTTTCTGGTTTGATTGGTTTTATTAAAAAAAATCAATTAATAATAAAATTTCGCCAAATACAAAAAAATCAAGAAATGTTCCAAAATCCGTGAAATTTTTTGTTAAATAAACTTTGATAACGTTTATATAGAAAAAAAATTAGCTTACCTAACCAATATATATTTATATTACCACCTCAAACAAGGTATACGCTGCGTAAAATATGTTTTTTCTTATTACGTTTTTTAGTAAATTGACGAAATGTCCATTTAAAAAAATGAGATTCTGCCTGAAAATTCTTGATGGGAATCGAAATATAAGTTTCTCTTTTGATGTACTTTATATTGGATGGGAAGTATCATATTTGAATGTTAGAGAGAGGTAGAACACGAGATAACAGTTGATCGGTAAGTTTAGTGACGCTCTACGTATACTAGTGGAGTAATATTAGATTTTAGCTCTTAGAAGTTGGGGGATGGTGGTAACTTTTTACTGTACATCACATAAAAAGTTACCAACCGTAAAGTGTGTGCTTAATTATTTATTTAACAAATAAGTTGCCAAATTAAATTGTATATGGAATATTTAAAAAAAATATTACTAATGGTGCCACTCGCAAAAATGGAAAATTCTACATGCAAAATTTTTCTTCAAAATAAAAACTGGAAGCTGCAGAATTTTTTTGGTTACGTGCGAAAATGTGAGGCGGCGACTCTGAAAAGCAGCCACGAGCGCTTTACACTGAATTTGTTTTTACTTTTCATCTAATTTATCAAATTAGGCTTAAAGAACTTTGACTGAAACAAGAAAAATGCAGCTAACTAGAAGAAATTTTTTTGAACATGAAAAAAATTATTATAGGAATGGTACGTATTTGAATAGTACGATAATGAAATCAAGTCAGAGCAGAATTCTGTCTAGAATCCATTGAAGATCTTAATTTTTTTTTTATTTTCAAGATAAACATCTCAAATTTTCACAGATTACTCTCAAAATGACAAATTAAAAAGGGGCAATTTAATAAGAACTTGAAATATCATTTCGAAAAATACAGAGCTTCAAATGACAAATTTGAATTTTTAGGCCATGCTTCAACGACCAAAAACTCTAAAATGTGATATTGAAACTTATATATGGAATATAACGAAACTTGTTAAGTGGAGGCCACATTTTTCAACCGAATGAAACAAAAATACTTCTCATCAATACTTCGGCTGATTTCGAGAATGGTCCAGTAGTTTCAGAATGGCAGCTGTTGAAATATTTGAAAATATTCGCGATATTTCATTTCTATACCGAATTTCGGCAAATTGTGAGTCGTTTGTAAGAGCTCCATTAGCTCCACAAGTTTTACCGGAAAAGTTTTTCTGCGAGATGTACACATAAATAAAAAATAGCTTCAAATTATCATTCATGAAATCTACCTTCACGACTGGCCACGCCAAGGTTTTTTCAATATCATATTCTTATTCAGCCCCATTATCATCAATTTGGGTGACATTACTTCGAAATTCATTGAGTTATTTCAAATTTGCCTAACAAAATTGTTTTTCATCGCTTAAACAATTAATAAACAATCAGCGCACAAATATATGTTCGTTACTTTCTTCTGCAAGTCATTTCTAAGTATTATCAGAAGATTTAAGGAAAATCCATGGAGTCCTCTAGGATTCTGAAATAATGCATAATTTTAAGCTATTCTTACTCCACTATATGCATTCTAACGATGTTCAGTAGGTTTTCTTATTAATTTATTTGAAATGAATTCCGTTGTTACATTGAGTGACTATTTGGAAGGCAGTTAAATACAGTACACATTGACTCATCGAGCATTCTGTTGGTGCCATGGAAATATTGTGTCATCCTAACCTCACTTTTCGTTCCGTAAACGTTCTACAGACAAACAAACAGTCAGACAAGAAAGCGACTTAATATTATATTATCATCTAGTTCTGAACTATGTCTGAAGTTCTAAGTCAGGACGTTAGTTTAAAATCTATTGTACGATTTTTTTCGAACAGACACGAGAGCGAGCTAATATAAACGTGGTAAAAATCAGTCATGCTGAGAACCTCTACAACTACAATTTTTCATCTATGACAATATATACCTCAAATGATCCTTTGATGTCAAGGACTTATTGGCTTTTCTTCATCCAGCAACAGGACAGGACAGAAATACTGAATTTTACCTAGACATGCTGAATTTTATTTGATATGTACCTAGTAAAGTTTCGATGGGATTGAAGATTGAAAATATGTTTTTAATTCATACCCCCAACTGAATATAAATCAAAATTAAATGGAAAATGATTCATGAATCGACTTTGAAGGGGATTATGAAGTGGTTATGAACAACCACCATATATTCACAACAAATGGGCCTCAACTAGAAAGGAGTACATCAGTATGGTATACTGATGGTATACTGAGGGACGAACAGACTGGAGTGGGTGAATTTCAAAAAGAAAAGCTCAAATACCAGTTTTTAATATACACATACCTTCAGAGGCCGAACAGTCTAAACACGGACATTCTAGGACATTGCTTCTTCGTCTTCCTGCACCAAACAATTATTTAAAAAAAATTGGATTTTATGTTCCGGTGTGAGCTTTGCTTTCACATTGCAGACGTTTTCTTGGCGTTCCAACTGAATGTAGCCAACAGCATTATCACCACTGGAGTCACTGGTAGATCTGTAAAAAGATAACATGTGTTGATTTACTTTTTTGATGCGAATAAGTCAGTTGAAAATGATCTCGATATTTATTTTTGCTATATACCTTACACAAATTGCTTACCGTTTTCACATTTCTCATTTAAGCACTCAAAAAAGTCATGTTTGTTAAATAAAAAGAGTAAATCATCTCATAATCCACCCTTGGCAAATTTTCCGAACCTGCTTTTACGAAGCCTTGTTTCATTATGAACACACCAAATCGTTTATGATATTAAGAAATTAATAAGTTGATAAAAATAAACATTGATGGGTAACCTCAAATCTCAATATTATTTGCATGGGAACTGGGAACTGTCTGTAACATTTGCGGTGTTGCCAATGATCGGTCTTCATCAAAAGGAAGGTCCGTTCAGAAACTTTGAATGTTTTAAATAAAGAAACCCGTTGTTGCAATGAGATTTTTTTTTATGAGTCTATCAATAAACAGAGTTCAATTATATATTAATGGTGTATATCAAGCGGTGAGCTATATTTTTGACGAGAACAGTAATGCGCGTTTTTGAACGTGGATTATGGAGGGGGTAGTTTTCGATGAACGTGACGTCACGGGTACTCTTTCAACCGCAATATCTTTTCGAAATAAAAAATATATGATGGCATTCTAAGTCAATTGGACGTTTCAAATGAAATACAATCGACCTATATAAGTTTTGGATTTTTTTTTCCTAAATGGAAAGGTCCATTGTCGCAGCAGCCAACGAATATTAACTCTTTCGACTTTGGATCCCATTTTTTCCGTTTCTCTTTTGGGATATGCGTATACCCGGTGCATCCAAAAATTCTTAAATGATTTAGGTTCGGTTTTCTGCCACTCCACGCTTCTTCTGGGGTAATATTCTTCAAAACAGATGTAGGACTACTGTTTTTTAGGTAACATGCAATATTGACAGCCTCCGCCCAAAATTCTTGAGGTAAACTGACATCATTGAACGTGCTTTTTCCACCAAAGTTCGATTGCAACGTTCGGCTACTCCATTTTGTTGTGGGGTATATTATATGGTTGTCTGATGCCTTATACCATTCCGTACCAAATACTCTTTCATGGATCCATCTACATATTCCTTTTCATTGTCTGTTCGAATGGATTTGATTCGACATGAAGTTTGATTTTCAACTAGACTTTTGAATTCCTTGAATTTTTCGAGTACTTCCGATTTGTTTTTCAAGAAATAAACGAATGTTTCCTTAGTGAAATCATCAATGAATGACAATATATAACGTTTGCCACCAATGGAATATTGTTTCATGGGTGCACAAATATCGGAATGTATGAGTTGCAACTTTCCATTAGTTTTTCGTTGATATACACTTTTTGGAAAAGGATTACGATGCTGCTTTTCTTTCACACAGCCTTGACAGACATTTCCTCCAATGCCCGTATTGAATGTAAGTCCATCTACCATACCAGCTTCCAAACGCTTCAAATTTTCTGTACTCAAATGACCTAGACGACGATGCCAAATATCCAGTGTATTTTCAACTCTTGCACTTAAAACCACTGATTGTTCCTTGAAGCAATCTAGTTTATATAATTCACCATCTGTAGATTTGGCAACTGCTATCAAGTTACCAGATTTTCCATCTCTCATTTCACATGTCTTTTCATTTTCAAATACTGTTTTTACGCCCCTTTTCGCCAATTGCTCGCAGGATATTAGATTGAATTCTAGTCCTGGAACATATCTTACTTCACGTATAGGAGTTTCAACTTTTCTTCCATCAATATTCAATACCACTGAGGTTTCTCCGATGGAGGTGATCTTAAACTGTTCTCCAGAAGCCGTAGTCACTATGTCATCACCACTTATGTTTTTTATGTTACGTAGCCAGTCAGAACGACCCGTTAGATGAACTGATGCACCAGAGTCGATATACTTCTTTGCTTAAATTTCCAGTTCCTAGTGCTGTGATAATGAGTCCTGTTTCTGATTTCTTTGATTCTCCGTAACCTTTTGGAAATCGACATATTTTAGATTTATGGCCATACTTGTGGCAGTTGTTACATTTTCCTCTGAATTTATGCATTTTATATCCCCGTATATCATGTTTGTTCGATAAAAATGGAGATTCTTTTCCATCGTTTCCATATTTAGCCGCTTCTGCTAATAATCTTTCTCTTACTAAATCTGTTGTCAATGATAAACCACAATTTTTGAGAGCCACGATGAGAGGTTTGAAATAATCGGGAATACTGACGAATATCAATGCTGCTAACACTCCGCTCTTTATTTTAGTATCAATAGCTTTGAGTTGTTGTCCAATTTTCATCTTCTTATTCAGGTATTCATCCATTCAGCATTCAGAATAGCGGATAAGAACTAGTTGTTCGATAAGAGCTGTCACTCTGAAAATCCTTTGGATTCAAATATGTTTCTCAAGCGGTCCCAAACTTCTTTTCCTGACTTCAATTCTCGAATTCCTGTGTAAATATGTGTTTTCACACCAGATATTATTGCTGCCAATGCCCTTTTATTATTTTTATCATCAAGTTTCTTTTGATTTTCATCTTGTCCTGTAGATTCAACACTTCCATCAACATATTCCCATAGATCACAATTTATCAAATGAATTTCCATGCTATATATCCATATAATTTGCGCTTCCTTCCAATTTTTCAAACGATGGAGGAACTGCAGTATTAGACATGGATAACATTTCTGAATCTATTGTCTGGATCTGTTTTCCGAATACTTCTGCGTCTGCTTGTTATATATGTTGTATATATATCTACACTCCAGATTCCAATCACTTTCACTTAGAATTCTGGGCCCATAACCTTTTGGATTGATAATATCTTACAACTTTTAATGATGCGAAGTGAAAGAATGACGTTTTTATTAATCATCTTAAATCAATATGTAACCATACAAACTGAAGAAAACAACATCGACAATATAACACACCGTATCATAAAATGTATAGCACACTTCAATAAAATATAAAGGTGTATTAAAAAAATTTTAAGATTGGTGAAGCAGCAAAAACAATAAGTCATCGTTCACAAAAAATGTACTTCTGGCATATTTTTGTGAACTCAACACTGAATATAAAGCATCGTCCCTATGGACTCTACTCCATGCCAAGAAGTACACTCAACATAAATAATGGAATCAATATAGAGAATTATTTGAAATTACGCGCGTTTCTTGAACGTCAATCAGAGAAACATGTAGCTAAAAAGGCAAAAACTTTTAGGCCAGACCAACTTAATAATTTCATAAATGAAGCTCCTGGCGACACAGGTAGTAGATCTCACAATATTCAATCGTTCTTATCATCTAGTCAATTACGTAATTTATTTTAGGTTGCTTTAATAATGGGCATTATGGGTGCTTGTCGTGTAGCAGAATTGCACTCTATGCAAATTACAGATTTAGAAGATCATGGATCTATTTTTATGGTCACTGTACCAAATACAAAAATTGCCAGTAAATTCACTGTTACGGGAAATTTTTATACCATAGTTAAGAAACATTTAAATCTTCGTCCTACTGATATATCGCGAACGATATCATTCTTTAAATTTTGAAATGGAAAATATCACTCACAAAAAATTGGCATTAATAAATTTGAAGCAATGGCGGAAGTCGTTGCTACATCTTTAAAATAACCACACTGTAATTTATATACAGGGCATTATTTTCGCCGCTGGTCGGCAACTTGATCAGTAGATGCTGGAGGGGATATAACGGCACTGAAACGCCATGTTGGTTGGTGATCAACTACTGTGGCTGAGGGGTACGTTGATGATTCCGAAAAAAATAAGACAGATACTGCAAATGAAATATACAGTTCTATAACACCTCAACCAGTTAGTACATCAACAACATATATGCAACAAACCCAAAATATAACAATAAACTTGCATAATTCAGTCCCACATATTCAGTTCACTGGTTGTTCAAACGTTGCAGTTATCTTTATCAATAAAAAAAAAGAGTAATTACAAACATTTTTATAGTATTGTTATAGGTAACTATTAAGATTTGTGAATAAAGTTCTTTCTCTGTACTTGTATCTCAGTATTTATTGTTATAGTCGTAGATGAAGTATAGTATTCAACTTGCGGTAATGGTCATAACCCACTTGATGAATTACATTTTAACCGAATAACTGTTGACAATGTCGAAAAGGCGTTCCAAAAATGAAAACCCAAAAGGTCGTTCCTTCCCTGTTATATCTTCAAAACAAGGATTCCTTAATATATCCACCACTAATAATACTAAATGAATCTCTGAAAACCGGGATATTTCCAGATTAATTCAAGCAAATAAAAATAACAGCGATTTTCAAAAAAGGGGATAAAATCATTAATTATCGAGCAAAATTATTCGAGTTCATTTTCCGTAAAAAAATTTATGCCAGTTTCATATCACCAAATCGGCACGGCTTCTGCGAAAAAAATTCCAGTGGAAACCAATCTGTTAACATTCACTAACAAACTCACAGAATATTTGGAATCGAATCAACAGGTGGACTATATTTTCACCGATTTTGGAAAAAGACTTCGACAATGTGAATCACGATATACTATTAGCAATACTTAAATATTATGGACTGATTCAGTTTCGTTTTTCACATCGTACCTCCAACTGAGACCTCAGTATGTTACATATGGTGGTGAGACATCTCACGTTTTCCTGGCGAGGTCGGGTGTGCCACAGGGCTCGAATTTGGGAGCACTTTTTTTTCTCATCTTTATTAATGATCTATCCCTAGAAGTATCGTCTGACTGTCTGCTTTATGTGGACGACTTTAAAATTTACACTGAAATTTCGGACATAAATGACTATTTTGAACTGCAAAATGACCTAGACCGAATTTCCGCATGGTCAATAGAGAACAATCTACTATTCAATCTGTCAAAATGCAAGGTTATTTCTTTTAGCAAAAAGAGAAAACATTCACATTATTTCATATATTCCAGGATTCATGCTTGTGAACTATTTTTGTAGAAAATATCACAAAATGGAAGGTATAGCCATATATCTGAGACAGGGGTTGGTAAACTTCTTGAACTAAATACTTATAATGTGGATTTTCACTCTGAATTCTGTGGCACTGAGCTCAAGAAACTTAAAACATTAGTACTCACCCTCTACAGATCCCCCTCCGGGGAATTCAGACTATTTTTGGAAAATTTGGAATGCCTCTTGAAAAATTTTATGAAAGTAGGTCAAAATGTTGTGATCTTCAATATTCATTTTGAATTAATAAATAATCCAATGTTAAATGAACTTTTATGTGTGTTAAATTCTTTTAGCCTTCGAGTTACTATCCATGAGAACACCAGAGTCACAGCGGAAAAATCTAGTATTATAGATAATATTCTTACTAATATCGACTCAGAACTCATGAAAACTGGTATTCTAGAACCCTGCCTCTCCGATCATGCAGGACAATATATAATAATAAATAAAAAACTAAATTCCATCAGTTCTTATTCATATGATAGAGCTATCACAACTTCAGGTATAGAAAAACTGAGGAAAGAGTTAAACGAAATAGAATGGTGTATTTTTGACAAAAATGAATTTGATGCAAATTATCTTTCGAGATTGTTAGTCAATACATACCATTCTCTAATACAAGACAATTTTTCGAAGAGAAAGAAATCTTCAAAAAAAATTCGGTGCATAACGTGGTTCAACGAAGAGCTAAAAGCTCAAAGAAATATATTGTCAAGTGTCAAATTAATATCTGAAATAAACAATAATCCAGATGATGTAAATGTGTACAAATTACTGAAAAAAGAATATGACAAAAACATCGAAGAGACCAAAAAATCTGCATATAATCAACATCTCTGTTCGGCCGAAAATAAATCTAAAGCTACATGGCAGGTTATAAATTTCGAGAGAAATAAAACCAAATCCTCTTCACAAACGAAGGAAAACATTGATTCGAATGATTTCAATTACCATTTTGTAGGAGTGGCTGAATCTATTATCAAATCTCTACCTGTTATACCCAAAAATGCTCTCTTAAATTTTTCAAAAACCTTTCCTGCGCCCTCTTCTCCTTTTTTCTTATATCCAGTTACTCCATGTGAAGTTATGAATGCCATAAATTCTTTAAAAAATTCCTCATATGTTGATGTTTATGACTTCAATAGTAGGATCATAAAAGAAACAGCACATATTATCATCGAACCATTAACCGAATTAATAAATCTCATTTCTAGTAGTGGACAATTTCCGGATATTTTCAAATATTCAAAGGTTATTCTTGTATACAAAAAGGGGACACATCATTTGACAACTACGGTCCCATATCAATCAAATGTATATTTTCAAAGATAGTGGCAGAAACATGGTTTATAGCACATGATCTCAAACTGAATAACGATAAATCTCAGAGATTAACCATTACTACACATCAAAATAGACAACACGAAGAGAAGGTTAAGTTACTTGGTATCACACTAGATCACAGGTTAAACTGGAATGCTCACATGGAGCTTGACAGACAGATTGAGTATATTTCCAATAGTGGTGCTCAAAGAACAATATATTTTTTTCTGTTCGAGTCTAATATGAGCTATGCCATTCATTCCTCTTTGGAGTAATTCATCTGCAGCAAGTACCATCTTTACTCTGCAAAAAAAAGCAATTGAAATTTTGGCTAATGTAGGCCTGAGAGAATCTTGCCGTGCATTATTTTGAGAATAAAAATTATGACTCTTCCGTCCTTTTACGAAGTTCTCATTGAAATTCATAAGAGAGCAGGTAGCCTCATTGTTCAGAGTGATATTCACAATTATAACACTAGAAATGCTGAAAATATCAGAATTTCTCGACATAGGCTCTCTATATCACAGAAAAATTCTATGTTTTATAAGCTATACAATGTGCTTCCTCATCATCTTAAAATATTAGATCTTACCAAATTCCAACAAATTATGAAAACATACTTTTTAAATAACTGTTTCTACTCTGTCAGTGAATACGCTGAGAACATTCCAGAAACTTCTTCTGTTAATGGGGACAGACTCACTGAATTTTAAATTTTGAATTTTAGATTTTAAATTTTGAATTTTAAATTCTAAATTTTTAATTTTAGAATTAAAATTTTTGAATAAAAAAAAAAAATTGAATATGAAATTTATGTATTTTGAATTTTGAACTTTGTGTTGTTTGTGTTGTTTGTGTTTTTTCACATATTCTATTTCTTTCAGTTTTGTTAACTACAGTGTAAACCCTTGACCTGCTATAAAAATGCATCTGTATATAACATAGTTGAATAAGTATTCTATATACTATGCAGAGTTCTACGTTGGAACGAGTTTTGGAAATAACTGATCTTGGTATTCTCTCTCAAAGTGATCTCAAATTTGATTTTTAAGTTGATGCGCTATCTATCGGGCAATCACAATGTTTTTTATTTCAGAACGTAGTATCGGTGATATCATTCAATGAGTTTTTTTTTCATTGTTCTACTTCGAACTGTTCCAAAGTAAGCAGGGGAAGGGACAATTAAAAGCCGCACTGTATAAACTTCACACAAACTCTTGGTGTTTCGATGACGCTCAATACATTGTTGTTATTCCCATCTGTGTGAATCATCCCATCATCATGGAAAGTTTTATATGTTTTCAACCGAACCCGTATTTTTTTATACATATATTTGCAACTCTATTCACATGTGGATTTTGTCTGAATGTACTATCATAATTACCACATATTAGTGTTTTGTTCTATTTTTCTGGGTACTCACTGTTGAAGTCATTTTATAATGTTTATTATGAAATCCCAAGGAAAAAACATGCGAAATACTACGCTTGCACGTCAACACAATTGTTATTGTTGTGATGCATGTAGATTCTATTTCAAATCCGCCTTTTGGTTCAGTTAGTGGGGGTTTTTGCCCTATGAAAAGTGGGGTTGCAACGATTTTTTTATATTATACACGCTTCATTAGATTCACCAGTATGTAATATAGTGCTTCTCAAAAGTCCCCTCCCCGCCTCTTATTTTTGGAACGATTATACATAAACAAGTGAAATCTGGAAACTGAATATTAAAGGTTGTAAACTTTCCTACTAGTGATGATAGATGACAGAATCGTCAAAGATGACGTCACAAGGCCATTGTGACCAATAATTTTGAATGGAACCCTACGGCAAGCGACACCTCTTTTGAAAGGTATCGAAAAAACCTATTCAATGATACTAATTTTGTTTGTGTTTATGGCAGTTTCGGCAACTCGCTTTTAAAAAACGCAAAGCTGTGATGAATTAAATCAGTTAATACTAAAATTCCAAATTCAACTCCGCCTCTGGATAGTTGTCGAATAAGCTGACGTTTTTGTTAGTCGCCCTAGTTCGACGTTTTTGTATTTGTCCAAGTTTTTGTACATTTAATAATTTGTGTATTGTTGATCGAACGTTTAACTGTTTTAGCAGCTGTTGGTTTTTCTAATATTTTTGTACATTTTAATAATTTGTTAAACTGTTGTGAGCCGAACGTTTAAGTGCTCCAAGAAGCGAAATGGTACATGCTTTAGCTGATAAAGTAGCAGCGATCCTAATTCTTGGTGAACCTGGACAAAATTTTCATGCAGCTGAACGCATTTTTCATGAGAGGTTTTCAGATCGCCCCGTTTTGAGGACTTATTTGAGGAAGATTCTTCGTATGTTTGAAACAAGGGGTAGTATTAATGATGTGAAACGATCTGCCAGACCACAAATTTCTGATGAGAAATAAATTGATATACTGGCAGAAGAAATAGTTGATCCTACTTTTCGAACAACTCACGTTACATCTACCTGTGAAGTCAGTTGAAGTACAGTACACAGGGTGTAGAAAAAAAACAAATTTCATCCATACGAATTGAAAATGGTTCATCAACTCTCAGACGACGATCCAGACCAAAGACTAGAATTTTGTGAAAATATGGAAACCAAAATTAACCAACAGCCAGACTATGTCAAAACAATTTGTTTTAGTGACGAAAGTACTTTCTATCTAAATGGAAATGTAGATACACAGAATGTGAGGTATTGGAGTGACGCAAATCCTCACCTGTTTTGTGAAACACACAATCAATTTCCCCAGAAGGTGAATGTTTGGGCAGGTATCCTGGGAAACCACATCGTTGGGCCTCTTTTTTTGAATACTAATTTTACTGGTGAAGTTTATCTGGAGCTGTTGCGAAACGCAATAGAACCGTTAATTCTTGAAATTTTGGAAGATAATCCAGATGAATTCGGCAATTTGGAAATAACATTTCAACAGGATGGTGCTCCTCCACACTATTACGGTGCAGTAAGACGGTTTTTGGATGAGGAGTATCGTGGTAGATGGATTGGACGACGAGGTTCAACGGAATGGCCAGCTCGATCACCGGACCTCACACCTTTAGATTTTTTTTTTGTGGGGGTACCTCAAATCGAAGGTTAACGCCACTGAACCTGATATAATTGACGTTTTGAAACAACGTATTGTTGCAGAATGTGAGGCTGTTTCCGCAGACACATTTGCAAAAGTACGAGAAGAGTTCAAAAATAGGATATTTCACTGTCAGGAAGTGAATGGAGGACACTTCGAGCAATTTCTTCAAGTAGATACTGATTCTTAAATCTGTAATTAATATCATACTGAATGGAATTTAAATTTTAATGTTTACTAATGAGCCATTAAAACTGCCATAAACACAAACAAAATTAGTATCATTGAACAGGTTTTTTCGATACCTTTCAAAAGAGGTGTCGCTTGCCGTAGGGTTCCATTTAAAATTATTGGTCACAATGGCCTTGTGACGTCATCTTTGACGATTTCGTCATCTATCATCACTAGTAGAGAAGTTTTCAACCTTTAATATTCAGTTCCCAAATTTCACTTGTTTATGTATTATCGTTCCGAAAATAAGAGGGGGGGGGGGGAGTGGACTTTTGGGAAGCACTATATGTATGTATGCATTAATGAGGTAATGAAATCTTTGAAATGAATTTTCACCCTCTTTCAAATGTCCGAAGTATTTGAAATTTTGCACACTTATGGAGAACCTGAGACAATACAATAATTCCATAGCTATGACCCGGTATTCCCACCTAGATGGACAGAACAAAAATAATTTGTATTTCAAAGATATAACGAAAGCATCGATGTTTTTCAGCACATTCGCCAAAATTTCTGATAGGACACTGAAAAAGAACGAAAAGTTTAATGTTTTGTGAAAATGTGATTTCTTGAAAAAGCATGAAAAAACAATGCATAATGAAATATTTCCGAATTATTCCCAACAGTCCAGCATATTAATATTGCATTGGTATTACTGTAAAAACTAAATTTCCAATCCATCCAATCCAATATATTGGTGAGAAACGTGTCGAAGGATGAATGGCCAGAGGGTAGCTAAAAATATCATGTCGCCAGCGTCAACCTCAGAGCCTTACCCTTCCATCGGACCTCTGAAAGGGTTGACCGTTTAATTGTTCGTTACTCGTGGGATTGAAAATGAAGGATGAAACCGTAACACAAAATAAAGAACTGAAAAAACACGCGTATATAGCAATAATGTCTGAAAAGTTGAAAATAATAAGAAATCATTGACCAACAAATTTTCTCCTATGTAAAAAAAGCGTGGGATGCTTTCAACTCACTTTTCATAATGATATTAAGATATCAGTAACGCACATTTTTTTTACATGACAGAAAATGTTTTGGTCAATGACCTTATTCTTATCATTTTCAACTGTTTAAACCTTATTGCTATAATAGGCGTGTTTTTTATTTTTTCTCAAACTATTTTATTCAATATGTTATTTAGTTCCGGGTTCCGATGGAAAACTCAAGTTTCCGATTCCAGGAGTAATGGGGGGGTTGGCGCGGTCCGAAAAACTCTTTTGAGCAGGTTTGCCAGTTTCCCGAAAGAAAATTGTTCGTGTCTTGTAGATTATGTTCAATATCCACAGAACTTATCGATTCGCCCAAATGCATGCCTGTAAATTTCTCACTTGGGTGCCTGAAAATTGAGAAATAGTGATTTCTATGGAACGACTGTTACAAAACCCATGAAATAAAACTTGAAAACTCCATACACCCAATCTTAACTCAGTATGAATTCATGCCTCAGTGGAAGTGAAAAAAATCATATACAACAGGAAAAATCACTCCAACTTGAAGATTTCGCCATATAATATTATTGTGAAAATATTGAGTTGGACGATGTTTTGGAAGTTCACTTATGCGCCGCTGTATTACCCCCTACAACCTCGACGAATATTTTGAATATTTTTAATGCTATATTTTCTTTCGTTGTTATAACAAGCATTTTACCAGAAGCCTGACGTCCATAATTGTTCTGATAATTCCATTGTTTCTGTGAGTTCACGTCTTTGACTTGTCTCATTTATACTATGTACTATTTTTTATCATTAATTTTATTTATACATGTGCTATACTGACTTGTCCTATACCTTTATGGGCTCGCATATGGATCAATAAACTATCTATCGATCTATAATATACAGGGTGTACCAAACTCGATTGCCTATTAGACGTTTCTTGGGAACGGGACACAGGATAATTTAAAAAATTTGGTTTCTTGGGTTATTAGTTTTGCTCTATCGATCTAAAATATTTTCAGCGTTGCGCTTATATTGAAAAGTAGCAACTACTTTGATATTTTAAATGAGACACCCTGCATATTAATGCAGTTTTTGCTTTGCTATTGCTTTACGATCATTTTTGTATGACACTTCCCTTTACCTATCTCGAGTAGTTTTCGAGAAATTCATTGATTTCCTTATTTTTTGTGCAAAACATAGCTTCAATTAAATGTTTATTACTGCGGTATTTGGAGTCCTTCAAAGCTGAAATTTTGGGTGTAGTTCACCAATGTTCTGTGCATCACTAAGGTCTAGGTGAATTCGTTCTCCATTATACAGGGTAGGTCAAAATTTCTGATTTTTCCGATAGATACAAGAATGGTGAAGAGTACATTTTTTTAAATGGAACAGCCTGTATATTATCGAATATCCTGAAGTCATTTAAAGTTTCTTCCAAATGATGTATCATTCCTATAGCTAAATAGTCTGTTTTCCGAAATAAAAGCAAGTTTCTATAAAAATCGGATTTTTTTGCCATTTTTTGTATTAAATGTCATGGAATACATTATTATGAAAATTCGACAATCAGTGCATCAATAATAAAACGTTTGCGAGTTCATTATAGGAAATTTCATCAAAACAGAATCAAAATGGAAGGCAATAACTATTCAAACGAAGTTTTGATGAAATTGTTTATCTTCATGGTTAATGTGATCAAATTATAGCGAGAACATTCAGAAGGTTGTATAGTGTATTGAAGTGTATGAATGATAAGATGATGAACTGATTGTACAAAGAATGATTAATATACAGAGTATTCCAAACTCGATGGCCTATTGGACGTTTCTGGAGATCTGAGATATAATAATAATATACGGACGCCCATGATCGAGTGAAACACAAATGCACAAGCTCCTGAAAGTTTCACGATTTCAAGTGGTTATTCGAATTTTTACATACTCCACGTCGAACAGTTGTATACAAAAGTGTCGACAACATAGTTGGTTAGTGGAAATCCGGTGATAATAGTGAAATTTGGGCAGAGTTTGCAGCAGCAAGCTACAGCTACAAACTTATTTACATCTCATTTATTTGGTAGAAAACAATACGTAGAATACGAGAGCTTCCAGTTCCCTTTATATCCCCCCAGTTCCGGTGTTCCCCAGGGTCCAAACTTGGGACCACTTTTATTCCTATTATTTATTGATGATTTGGCAAAAAAAATCAACTGCTCAAAACTCCTACATGCTGACGACCTAAAGTTATTCAGAGTTGTCAAAGACCAAACAGACTGTAGGAATTTACAAGAGGATGTAGACTTAGTATTCGATTGGTGCCTCAACAATCATCTACAACTGAATATTTCGGAATGTTCCATCGTGTCATTTTCTAGGAAAAAAAAGATGATAGAGTTTCCCTATCAAATAGATGACAATACCATCAACAGAGTCACGGAGATGAAAGATCTTGGGATCAAGTTTGATTGTAAATTCACATTTTCTCTGCGAAAGGATGGAGTTGTATCATCAGCCAATAGGATGATGGGATTTGTTATGAGAAGTACTAGGGAGTTTCGCAATGTCAGGCCAATTCTCACATTGTTCTATGCGTATGTGAGGTCCAAACTTGAATATGGGGCATTGATATGGTATTCCATATATAACGCTGTAATTGAATCTGTGGAAGCTGTTCAAAGAAAGTTCATGAAATTCCTGCTATTTAAACAAACAGGGACGTATTCCCAAAGAGGGATCGATAACTCATTTCTTTTGAACCGCTTCGACGTAGTTTCTTTAAACACCCGTCGTCTTTTTGTGATAATATCATTCCTTCACGAATTACTACACAACAATATTTCGTGCGCCTCACTTTTACAAAAAATTAACTTCCATATTCCTCGGCTGAATTCTAGAAGTGAGACTACCTCTTACTGTGAAAATATTCGAACAAATGTTATGCGTAGGGCACCGTGTCATTAATGTGTTCTTATTATAATTTTATCTGTGATTCATGTTACATTAATGTGAGCACTCTCAAACATATTATGGAATGCATTACCAATAGATCTCGTGCTTCTTAATTCTTATTCTCATTGAACTGTCGAGTAATTTTTCGTTACTTCTTCAGCAGTAGCTTTCCTTCATTCTATAGTTGATTCATCTTTTATTTACATACACGCTTGTACATTTATTTAATTCATTCATTTGGACTTTCATTCATTCGTATATATGTGTGTATGTATGTGTGTGTGTATCTATATGTATATGATGTGTGTATATAATTTTTTTTTCCTCTTTTCTCCAATTCGTTATGTTAAATATTACCTCCTAAGCATTTCCTGTAATTGGGTGTACACCTGTTGGGAATGAAGAGCTATCTATGTATCTACAGTCGCACCACAGCGATATAGTTGCCGAAGCACCGCAGATTTCAGTCGAAATGAGCTGTGTCCACATCACTATGGCAACTAGACTCCAAAATTAAAGAACAGATAAATGCAAAATTTTTAGAATTTCGAGTTTAATATCAAATCAATTTGTCAAAAGCTATCTGAGCTAGAGGAATAAAATGTATCCAATGAATAAAAATGATATACTCAAAATATCTGATGAAATCGATGAAGTTAAACAGAATATGAAGAAGAACTTCCTGCGGTTCGATGGCATTAAGAAAACGTTCAACGAAAATATCTTTGAATACATTACTGATATTATCAACACCACTATGAACATAAAATGTACAATATCAGATATTAGTAATGCCAACAGACTGGGAAAAAAGGGAGCAGGTGGTGCGTCCAGAACAATCATTGTGGAATTCACGAGGAACATGATACGGCCGAAGATGCTGAAGTCTACAGGCTACCTAACAAATGAAAGATTCAAAATTCAAATGAACGCAGTCGAATAATTTGGAAGAAATAATGTATGGACAAGAGAAGGAAATATATTCGCGAAACGGAATCAGAAGAAATACAAATCAAGAAGGAATCTCAACAATAATGGTTGTATCACAATATATGTCCAAAACTTTATCGATATGGTAGATTTTAAAGGAATAACTCACAACTCGATAAAAAAACCATTTTCAACTTCTTTTTTACGAACACCTTTTTTTGATTCTGTTCAGATGAAAAAAAACCTATACCTACTTCTATTCAATGATTTATCACGAATGATATCTATTAACACTGATGATTTATTACAGAAATTGTTTATTTTATCTTCTGTTTTTTTTGTATATAAGCAGTATATTTTGATATCTTTTCAGTTAATTATTCTTGTTTTATAGTTTATGCGTTTATAGTTTGATTAATTTAGATTACTCTGGATTGTCTTCTTTCCACTAGGAATGTAACCACTTGAATTTTCTTCATTTGTTCAGGCCGCTTCAGAGGAGCCTGTATGATGTATCTTGATGACGTTATCATCAATTTATTATCAAAACACGAGGCGATTGAATGCAGAACTCAATGAACTCTATGAAAACAGTTTGGGTGAATGCCACGATATTTTTGCGGTATAAGAGTCATGGTTGCAGGCGACATATGATGGAGTAGTCGATCTCGGTATGTATAATGTCATTCGAGCAGACAGGGACTTGGAAATCACAAAAAAATCTAAGGGCGGCGGGGTATTACTAGCTTCAAATAGGAAGTACAAAATAAATGAATCTCTCACTTCCAGTTCCAGTTGAATATATTCCAATCTAAATTGAAAAATGATGAAAAATGTACCATTATCTGCACTTACATTCCACCTCAATCGAAACATGAAGTTTATTCTGAGTTTTTTGACTAATGTCATGAACACATATAAGATGTAAACGGGATAATTATTTTGGGTGATTTAAACTCACCACAGCTCATAAATTCTGAACAAAACTCATGTGTGAAATTAAACACGATGAAGGAATTTTTTTATTTCAATCCTTTTCCACTTGTGAATAATATGAGGAATTCACTGGGTAGAATATTAGATTCAGTAATAGTCCCAGAAAGATATAATGAGTATTACCAAGTTTTGAGAGAAAAGATTCCAATGGTAAAAGAGGAAAATTGCCACCCAGCCTTGGATATCAAAATCAAAATTAGTAGAAAATAAATAATAGTTTGAAAAAACTAAAAAACACGCTTTTATAAAAAACCAGACTGAAAAAATAGAAAATAAGAGAAAAATTTATTTTATTTAAAAAAAAGCGTGGGGTACATGGTATCGCCTCGGTGCGTAATGTACTATATAATTATTGATACCATGCACCCCACGCTTTTTTTGAAATACTATTATTTTTATTATTTTTTTGCGAATCAAAAGATGGAATAATCTTATCAAATTAGGTAATCATAATCTCCGACCCCAAAAACCCCCTCATACCAATTTTGAATAGAATCAGACCATAATCACAAAACTCGGCCGCCATTTTGATTTTCCAATTTTTACAAAAGAATATAAATTCGACCCCAAAACCCCCACATACCAATTTTGAATAGAATCAGACCATAATCACAAAACTCGTCCATCATTTTGGAGCCGCCATCTTGAATTTTTCAATTTTGACAAAAGAGTCATAATCTCCGACCACGAAAACCCCTCATAAACCAAATTTTGAAGAGAATCAGACCATAATCACAAAACTCGCCATCATTTTGAAGCCACCATCTTGAATTTTCCAATTTTGACAAAAGAGTCATAATCTCCGACCACCAAAACCCTCATAAACCAAATTTGAAGCGAATCGGACCATAATCACGAAACTCGTACGCCATATTGGAGCCGCCATTTTGGTTTTTTTTACACAAAAATTTCTTAATGCATTGTCACCGGAATTATGTACACCTGCCAAATTTCAAATCATTCGGACGTCTGGAAGTGGGTCAAAATCGCGCCCAAAGGAGTCGGTAACAAACAAACAAACGAACAAACAAACATACAAGTGAAGCTAATATAAAGCGTGTAAAAAGGAGTACATTATACATAGGAACATTTGAATTCCAAACTCAACTTCAATCAGTGTGATTTTCTGAAGCTTTCTGAAAAAATTAGGGACTGTAACTGGAACGACGTAGTGGATGAAAATGATCCTAATGTATCACTTGAAAAATTCTATAAGCTTATTAACAATACATTTGATGATTGTATTCCCAAATTCATTATCACGAGTAGAAGAATTGAAGAATTTCCATGTTGGTTCACAATGGAAATTGAAAGTATGTTGAAAGAAAAGAATAACCTGAGGAAATTGTGATTTATTTCTTAGTTTCATGTCAATCAATACAGAATAATAAGAAAACGATTGAAAAACCTTATCAGAAGGAAAAATAGAAAGTACATAGGGAAATTGGAAACTAATATAAAATCAGATTTGAATAGTTTTTGGAATTTCGTAGCGAAAAAAGGACGAATCATAGCAGTGTGGAAAATCTCACCATCAATAATCAATCATTTAACGAGAACGAAACAGTTGATAATCTTGCCGAATATTTTGTATCAACATATACTGATGAAAAATCATCCTATATTGTGAAATGCGCAGATAAGATGAATATTACCAATAACACCTTCATATTGAAAGCAATAACTGAAAACACTATAACGACGCGATAAAAAAAGAAACAAGAAAGGTGTGATTCTGAAAGGCTGCGGGATATTTATAAGAAAGCCGTTATTACACATATTCAATCATATTGTAAAGACATCCTGCTTTCCAGATAATTGGAAGACATCTACAGTGCGAGTTTCTAACTTGGAAAAAATTCAGTAACTCAAAAACAGTTGTTTTTTATTTTGAATTGCGCTCCTTTTTGTGTAAGAAAATGTTATACAGCGTGTCTCAAATTTGAGGTATGACGTCATCGACTATTTTTTTAAATGGCAATCTAAATTTTTTATGACTATCTTGAAGGGTATAGTAAGTTACACATGCGTACCATATATCAAATTTTTATTCCTCGTCGTTTGACAGATACTTAACAAACATCAACTAATTCGAAAATGAGATTCATCTGATCTATCTGATATCGACACGAATATGTTTCTTCAATAAATGCTCAAAATGTTGTCCAGTTACTAACTGGCAATATCCTAAACGGAATTTGAACTCGTTTTGAACAATTCTAATTACTTGGGCGGAAATTAGTCTACACTCCTGTCGTATTCGTTCTTGTAACTACTCAATGTTTTCTGGTTTGGTGTTATAAACCTTGCTTCTCAAGTACGCCCATGAGAAATAGTCCATAGGTGTTGAATCCGGAGACCTGGGAGGCCATTCAACAGCTCGTCTTCTACCAATCCATCTGCCTGGAAATACATCATCCAGATACGCACGGACAGGTATTTTAAAATGGGGAGTTGCACCGTCTTGTTGAAACCAGATCTTTCTATTCGGGACATCGGCTTCATCCGGATCAGGAAAAAGAGTAGCCAAAGTCGGAACCAGTTCTTCCCGCAAGAATTCTAAATATCTATCTCCATTGAGATTCCTTTGGAAGAAAATTGGTCCTATTACTCGATTACCAACAATCCCTGCCCGAACATTAACTTTTGCTGTATATTGAGTGTGGCCTTCCCTCATCTAGTGTGGGTTGTTTTCTGCCCAATAACGACAATTTTGATGATTCACCTCACCATTTAACGTAAACGTTGATTCGTCAGAAAACAGGACGTTTTCTATGTTTACAACATTTCTGTCTGGTAGATCGATAATTTCTTCGCAGAATTGGATTCTTTTATGCGGATCATCTCCGGTGAGTTCCTGGAGGATTGTCATTTCATAAGGATGAAATTAATGGATTTTCAGAATTTTCATCACTGAAGACTGGCTAATTTCGAGTTCCGTAGCTATCTGCCTAGTGGGAACATGATGATTTTTTTCAACAGAGAGGAGTACATTCATTTCGACATCTTCATTGAGGGCACTCTGACAATGATTCTTTGTTTTTCTTAAATGCCCATTTTCCCGAAACTGTTTTTCAATCTTGCTTATGGTACTCTACGATATGGGTGGTGAATCAGGATACTTCTCTCTGAATAACTTCATTTTGTGTTCTTGTCCTATCTCCGTAGCCAATCATCATTAAAATTTCAGTTCCAGTTGAGTACGGCATTTTGTTAAATTTTTCAACAAACGTCGTTTCTCACAAAACGACTAACTAATAACCTTGGTAAATATCCTCGCTCGATACGATGCTACTCTCCTTACCTGTTTTTATTTAACTTTTTTGTTTGACATTGTCAACATCAACATCAACCCAGTTTGACAAAAAATTATGAACACATACCTTTCGACATAAATCATGGACGGACCGAAGGCAAATTATTGGTGGGAAAATATGGATTTTCTCCCACCTTCACCACTTAACAACTAAAAAAAAAAGTCACACCCCACTTTTTGTTTATGTGGTGTTCAATTCGTCCTTAGAGTCCCATTGTCAACTCCCAACTTGCCAACTTGTGATGACCGATCTCCCCGACTATTGGGGGGGATAGAGTGACCCTCCTTTCCCCATGGGCCCATCCCTGTCCATCAATTTTTTTTAAAGTGCCTGAATTATTTCAATGAGGCAGATTCCTTCATTTCTCGCATAAGTTGATGTTTGTTACATATCAGTCAAACGACTAGGAATAAAAATTTAATATTTGGTACGCATGTATAACCTACTATACCCTCCAAGGATAATCATAAAAAAATTAGGAATTTCATTCAAAAAAATAGTCGATGACGTCATATCTCAAATTTAAGACACGATCTATAACATTTTCTTACATAAAAAAGAGCGCATTTCCAAATAAAAATCGACCTGTCTGGGATTATTCCTAACAAAACAACTGTCTTTGAGTTACCGAATTTATTCCGAATTAGAAACGCGCACTGTATATGTACTCCAATACATAAGTCAGGCTCCAAAAATAAAATCGAAAATTATCGGTATTGCTCTATTGTGCGCACCCTCTAAATTATTCGAATGAATCACAACAAAAATCACAAACTGATACAATTTATCTGGACTTTAGTGAAGCCTTCGACCGCGTTAATCATGATCTTCTTTTGCAGAAAATGAGCAACTATGGATTAGTAAAGGATTATTTAGAGTTATTTCCTAGCTATCTGAAAAAAAGAGATTTTCTTGTCAAATATAACGGGGTACATGTGTGGAAAACACCTTGTTAATTCCGGGGTGCCACAAGGGTCCAATCTTGGACCACTATAATTTGTTCTCTTCATAAATGATCTACCGCAGTAGTTCGAACCCCTAAAAATGTTCTGTATTCGCATATGACTTTAGAATATAAAAAAAATTGAAACAGTTAGAGATTGTGTAGCACCACAAAAAGATATGATGAATGTATTCCACTGGAGCCAAGAAAATAAACTTTACATCAATTCAACAAAGTGCAGTGTAATGTCAATATCTCGCTCAAAAAACCCTATAATGACTATATGATAGGCACTGATTTTTTGAGACGGCAAAATGTTGTGAAAGACTTGGGCATAACATATAGTGATAAGTTGTCATTTAGTAAGCATATTGCAAATGTTGCAAAATCTGCCATCGTATGTTGGGTTTTATTATGAAACAATCATCAAATTTCACAGATATACAAACTATGAGTATTCTGTATAATACTTTGATTCTTCCTAAGCTAGAATATGCCTCGATAATTTGGTGTGCAGAACCGCGAACTCATTTGGACATAGGAGGCCCGACTATCTTTCTGTGAGATCAATTGAGCAAAGTGAAGAATTTTCATAAGTGTCCTTGATGAACAGGAGAAAACAGAACACAACGATATTCATTTACAAAATTCTCAATAACGAAATTAATTCCCCCCAAATACTATAATTGATACTAATTAATGTACCCTCGAGAAATACGCGCACACATTTGTTGTTTCGTATCCCTTCTAATCTTAACAACCCACGCCATCCCCTAGTAATAATGTTAAAATTAGCAAACAGTATTGGATTGTTGCTGAATCTCGACTGGTTTACCCCAGTTGCAAATTTCCGCAAAATTATAGCAGATTATTGCTATCAGACTTCTTATCCTATCATCTACGCCCCTGTAAAACCATGCCTTTCAGTATATCATAGAATTTTACCACTGACCTAGTAATGTAACTAACCTCATGTATTTATGTACTATACAGTGCTCGTCTAAAGTGCGTCCCCCCCCTACTAATTTTTGAACCATCTGGTATAACGAAATTTGGAGGGCTCCAATAAGAGACAAAAACCTACTTCTTCATGAAAAAATCACAGCTAAAAGTTTCAAAATGGCGGCTGAGCGCCATCTTCAATAATTTTTTGAATTGAACATCCCGTATTATTCCATTTTCGAAATCTGCTCATAATTCTTAACTCTTTTCTCCAATACACTTTACTCCTGAATTCAATTGTTTTCGAAATATTAACGTTTAAAAAGTGACATTTCGGTTTAAAATGAAGTAGGGATTTTGGTCACTTCCGGTAAAACATTTTGCTTACTAAACGTTGTTATTAATTTGTAGCTAAATCTCTTAATGAATTCGACTGATAAGAGGCGTAAAGAGAAATTATTAAGGATAAACAGTACCGCTTACCGGAAAATCTCGGAGCCTACGAATGTGTTCTGTAAATTCACAATCAAAACAAATTAGTTAGCTAAAAAATTATAATTAATTTTTGAATAACACTTTCATTTAACCCCAACCATTATATCATCAAGAGTTCAATGTGGCCTCCTCCTAAATTTTGACAATGGAGTGCACTATTATAAATAGCTTCTCTCACGTTGATGGAAGTCTGTTCATCTATTTCTTCAGATGTATCTATTATTCTGCGTTCCAACGCTTCTATTTTTTGGCATTCAGTAGCGTTGATTTCTGACTTCAGATACCCCCAGAAAGCAAAATCTGAGGTGTAAGATCCGAAGATCTTGGTGGCCATTCTGTACATCACCTGCGACCTATCCTTCGCCCAGGAAAGTTTGTATCGAGGAACTCTTTAGCCATGCGATCGAAATGGCAAGGTACCCCATCCTTCTGAAATATGATTTGACGATTCTCAAACTCTTTCTGATTGTTTAATACAATTTTTCTTATTCGAGGTTCAATTTCAGTGTCTAAAAGATGTAATGTAAAGAACTCCTATAACATCCTAGGATGAAAATCGGTCCAACAAAGCGATTGCCCAAAATTCCCGCCCAAACATTCACCTTTTTAGTAAACTGGGTATGTCCATCTCTAAAAATATGCGGATTAGTATCGCTCCAGTATCGTACATTCTGTTTGTTGACTTTTCCATTAAGAAAAACGTGCATTCGTCTGCGAAACATACACGTTTTAGGAAGCCCCGTTCTCCTTCAATCGTTCTTGTTAACCACTCACAAAATTCAACCCTCAGGTCTGGATCATCCTCCGTGAGAGCATACAGGATTTTCATTTTATAGGGATGAAACTTTTTTTTTTCAGGACTCTTTGGACACTTTTTAAACTTACTCCACAGGATGCAGCAGCTGCAGACGTCGACTGAGTCGGATTGATTACCATTTCAGCAACAATTTCTACCTTTTTTTTCTTCTGAAAGAGGCTGTCTTCCTGATCTCAGAGCATCTTTCAGCGTAGCAGTTGCTTGGAGCTTATTTAAAAGTTTGCGCAGATATGACCTCGAAATAGGATTTTCGGGAAATCTATCATTAAACATACGGACTACCAGATGATAATTTCTTCCAGCTTCCTCAAATATCGAAACCGCTTTGAATTTATCGTCTAAACTACGAGTCATGATCACACTTTTCATAAAAGGATTTAGGTGCTCAACGGACTATTTGACAGTTGGCAGTTCAGTTTGACAGTAAACAAGATGTAACCGCGACAACGATTTTTTCCAATGCAACCTTGATTGAAAGCAACATTAGTGTTTTTGGTTGGGTTTGAAATGAACAAAATGTCACTTCTCAAACGTTAATATTTTGAAAACAATTGAATTTGGGAGTAAAGTGTATTAGACAAAACTATTGAGAATTATGAGTAGATTTAGGAAATGGAATGATATACGGAAAGTTATATCTGAAAAAATTATTGAAGATGTCGCTCAGCCGCCATTTTCAAACTTCTAGATGTGATTTCACCATGAAAAAGTAGGTTTATATCTTCTTTTTGAGCCCTCCAAATTTCGTTGCGATATACCAGGTGGTTCAAAAATTAGTAGGGGGGAACGGACTTTAGACGAGCACTGTAAATACTACATATGATATAATCTTAAGTTATTTGTTATCCTATTCAAGTAATGAGGCATATATTGCCTGTTTGGATTTGTATAAATACCCAGTATTTTTTTTTTTGGACTCTACTGACTAATACAAATAACTTTCACTGAACATGTCGTATACCTATAAATCTATAAACGGTAGATTATTGAATATTGATTATTTTGTGATAGTTTTGCCACCAAAATGGGACCAACTTGAATTCAAATACCTCCGTATCTGAGTTATTGAGTTATTTCAGTAACATCGAATGATTCGACGATATTTTATACAGGGTGTCTGAAAAACATATTCTTGCAGCTGATTAGGACACACGGCAAAAAATCCTTATATTTGAATGGGACACACTGTAGATTATGCAATATTCGGATTCTACTGAAAAATACCAATACCTTCCAAAAAGCATGTCCTATACCTATCTCACACTGTTTTTGAATAGTAATCGTTTTCTATTTTTTTTATCTTCTATCGACTATCGAAATGAGAGTTTACAAATCAATATGAAATATCTTCACAGGACTCAACTCTTATAAATAGTTGATTCATGGGGAAATTAAATGAATCGATTATAGAAGTTACCTGAAAAACATCTGTTGGCAATCTAGAAAAAAGCTCAAAAATATTTTTTTATACTGCCCAATCTTGTAAATATCTAGTGTGTATGGGACACACTAGATCTATTTCTAACTGCTCGCTGGATATTGGTATTTTGTATTTTTTCACAACAGTCTTTGCCAAAACTAATATTTCATGAACCGAGAAAGACAGTGAGCTGAAATTTCAATTCGATTTGATAGAAGTATGCCGTGACCAGAAAAGAGCAAGACAATCTTTTAGTTTGACAATCCGTGATTTTCATGGTGTTTCTGTCAAAATGAATAATAATACATATTTAAATGCAGATATTTAATTTTTTTATAAAAACTTGGTTTTATTTCGGAAACCAGACTATTTAGGTATAGGAACATAATACATCATTTGAGAAGAACTTTAATTGTCTTTTAAGATATTCGATAATATATAGGGTGTAAAAATGTTCTTTTCACACTTTTTGTATCTTACGGAAAAATCACAAATTTTGAAAGACCCTGTATAATGGCAGGAATTCCTCATGACATAACTAATGAACATTGGTAAACAACAATTCCAGCTTTGTGTGAGTCCAAATACCGCAGTAATAAACATTTAATTGAAGCTATGTTTTGGACCGAAAATAAGGAAATCAATGAATTTCTCGAATACTGTTCGAAATAAGTATAGGGGCGTATCATACAAAAATTATCGTAAAGCAATAGCAAAGCAAAAAATGCAATAATATATAGGGTGTCTCATTTAAAATATCAAATTTGTTGCTACTTTTCAATATAAGCAGTAACGCCTCAGCGCTGAAAATATTTTAGTTCGATAGAGCAGCACTAGCTATCCAAGAAACCAAATTATCCTGTGTACCGTTCTCCAGAAACGTCTAAAAGGCCATCGAGTTTGGAACACCTTGTATATCATACTTCATATACGTTCATTACTTGAAAGTTGAGAAATATGGCAATCATTGAAAACTAATTCAATTCTAATTTGCATAGATGTCTACAAAGTCCATGAACTTTAACTGATGATAGTAATTAATTCTAACGAACTGTTGAGTATGAGCCACCACCACAAAAAAGTTCAAAGGATTACAGAAAAAAAAACAAACGAATAAGTAAACAAACATAGTGAAGTGTAAGGAACTTATGAATTAATGAAGTTTATAAAATTATACATTGTGTCAAAATTACTTTTAGTTTGTATCAGATGGGCTTCCCAGTGCCAAGTGACTTTTTATTTCAATTAGTTTCTTGGAAAAAATATAGTTTATAAAATTCGTTGAAGACTATTTGAATGCCGAGCGGTTGTCAAATCAAATTGAACTAAAAAAACATTATATTCAACTTGTGTAGGTTCGGAAATGCAGAGACAAGATTAGCCAGGGAAATACAAAGATATTTTTCACTTACCGGAGTCTACCACTTAGAAGTCTGGGCATCTCGAGACTGGAAGATATCGGATCTTGGAGCACTGACTCACTGACATTTAATCGTTCTCAATTACTAACAGATTGATTAACTCTGTTGAGAACTGTAACCTTTCATTCTCATAATTATATTTTTTAATCAAAACGTATTCTGAATTTCTTTTCGGAGAGGGTGTGTTCAATGATAATATGAAATGAAACAAGAGGTTGCGCTTTTCCTAAATTCATTCTGAATGAGAAAACGCTATGGAATTGAATTTTCAACTGACGTAATTTGACGATACTCAAAATTCTGAGACTTCAGAAGGTTTCTCAATAATATTAGGAATTATTCAATTAAATTCAATTCATAATCAAAACTAGTCAAGACACAATATTCAACAGTTACAAATCTCAACCATCTGACATGAGAATCCAGGAAAAACTGGCTAGCTTTCGTCTGAAAAACCCCTTCAACCCTCTTACATTGGTGGTACTCTTGCTCATGGAATTAAAACAGTTACTAGTTGAGGCGCGTCTGTAATTTCGTGGCGGTTTTACTGATGATTTGATGGGATATTTTTTTTTATATTCGTTTCTACTTCAGGATGAATAATTTTCATGGTGATACCTCGAGAAGTGTGGCAGAGAGTTTTGGTGACGTTTTCAAAATGGCGGAGGATCAAAATCAAGAAATATTTATTTTCTTGGTTATTTATGAATGAATTTCGGATTTTAAATACTCTTTCTGAAGCTGATATTCAGTTTAAAAGAAGTGTCATTATTAATTTTCCGATATAAAAGTCCATTCCCAAAATTTAACAGAAAATAAATTATGGAACATCAAAAAAAAAAAACATTCTAAATTTATGAATTCATGAAAAACATAATGCGTGAAAAAATATATTTATATTCTTCTATATAGCACAATCTGGATTTCAACTCAGCTCATCTGGTTCATATTCACTGTTTGAGTTTCACTGCTTCTTCAGCGATCATCGTTTCGTTGTCGCAGAAATCAGAATTACCGCCACACTCACACATTTCCGTACATGGAAGCTGATTAGCCAAACATTTGCATGGCGGACTGCATCTGTTTTTGACACATCAGCATCTCACAAGTTGCAAAATTGATTCTGGTGCACATGGCATTGTGCACAGAACAGGAACTATATGTTCATTTTCCAAAGTCCACCCATTTCCAACGGGAGATGGTAAATTTGGTCGTGCCTTTTCATCTTGGTTCCAAACCATGAGTTGAAAATTCACCCTTTTCATCGCTGGTACAAAAGAGTTTCTTGTCGGTGGTAGTTTCTCCCAGCTCATTTGTTTTCTTGATCTGATCTGATAACTTACTTAGAGTTGTTGCTGGCTGATAAACTTTGCAAATAAATGCCTCAAGTACGTCTAATACTTCCTCAGAAATATTTTCACTCATTCCAAGGGATTCCAATACCAAGTGTTGCATGCTTTCCAGTAAGAAATTTTTCCTTTCCCCGATAAAACACCTGTGGTGTCACACCCTGACAGAGCATGGAAAGCAGGTGGAGCAGATGCTTTCTGAGGGCCTATCGATGAGAAAATATCACCAATAGAGATAATGTTTTTCAAATTTGGTACAAAATAAGAGTTTTGAGGGAGTTTCGGGTACCTCCTGATGGCAAGAACCAAAACATCAGTATCCTGTTCGAATATCATGAGTCTTTTCACCCCCTTTCTGCAGCATTCTAAGCATGAAGAATAATTTTTGTATCAGCTTCTTCTTGTGTACTACGTAAACATTCTAAATGGCAATGTATTGATAACACTTCCGATAGCCATGCCACAACAAACTTCATTCCTCTTGATTGTGCATGCTGAAGAGTTTTGTTAGCTTGATACGATGTTAGTTCATCTTTGTTTCTTGAGTGCGATAATAGTTTCTTCATAGTTACATTGCCAATAAGTGTGCTGTCCATAATTTTGTAACGTGTTTCTGTACTACTTTGAAGTCTTTCATGTCAGTAGGAGATTTAAGCCCGGGTTTTGGGCCCCCCCCACCATGCGTCACGGGGACCTTAATGGTTCGGGGTGCAATTTTGTGTGTTTGATTGAGATTTGATTTTTAGATTTTATTAAGGGTTTGGGTTTGGTCGCTTTGAGATTCGACTTTACCTTGAATATGACCTTGAGATTCATAACATTAAGTTTTATTTTTAGATTTGACCTTGAGTTTGATGTTGGGTTTGTTTTAACCAAAAAAATTTGATCTCGATGTTTTTTTACCTTGACTAATGTTTTGGTGTAGGCATACATATTTTGTGTAGTCATGACCTTCATGAATCCTTGCACTTCCAAGCGAGGAGGGCATTCATCCGGAGAGAGCAAGAGTGAACGCGAGTATTGATGGGGGTGTTGATGCTCAAGGCGTAATGACCTTCACAGTCCCCTCTACGGGAAAAGGAGGGGGGTGTCTCTTTAAAATGTGTGGAGTCGTTGATGAGAAATCAGATTTTGTTTTCATCAGAGTGAATACAATCGAGAAGTTTTCAATTCAGTGAGTGTTTTTTATAAGGGAAATAATCTATATTTTCATACAGTCTTACTATGTCTTTTCTTCCAAAAGTTGTAGATTTTAAGAGAACAATTCTTCAATAATTGAAAAGAGGGGGGGGAGCTTTTTTAAAAAAGACCAATATCATCATTACCCATCGGTAAAGCTTTCAACATCTTGGTATGACGATTTGTATAACCCGATATGGGAGACTATTCTAAAGACATTACGTGATGATAATGATTTTATTCAAATCATGGTTGTCAAAAATACGGGTGAATTCAATGGACGATGTCAGTTGCATAAATGCTTGATTTCAAATATACAATAACATATTTGGGTCAGAGTCCACAAGTAGCAGGGAGTTTGAGAACTCGTCCTCTAGTAGAATTCAACTACATTAAATGATAATATTGTTTATATGTTAATAGTTAGGATATAGTGATTTTATGTTGAATATAGATATTTCTCCATTAAACCAAGGAGCCTTAAACTTGCAACAATTCTGTGAAGAAATGATCAAATTGGATCTGGAAGGATTTCTCCACACCCTTTTACCATTCCTACCTGATGACATCATCGAGAAATATAATATAAGGGTGAATATGATGATGAATATGATCATTTGATATTTGATATGAAATAAAAATATATTTACAAAATCTTTTTTTTTATTTTTCAACATAAACATTATTGATATACTTAAAAAAATTCAGATATAGTACAAAAAATAAAATTTGAACATTTCAAAGTGAATTACGAACAGAGCCATCCAATGCATTGTGCAAGAAGGTATCGTGTATAAGAGTGCATAGACTTTGGTGTTGGCTGAAATTTATTTTTTTTTGTTTCGAACCCAGCTTGATATCCACTGTAGATGATTTTGTAGCATCGGTTGATGTAAACAATCAATGATGAAAGGATTCGTTTTAAATGCTTCAAGGTCCATAAAAGGTTCACCATATCTTTGTCATAATAACTACGTTGAAAGTCCCCTCATATG